>JANTCA010000277.1:0-12821 GCA_024741275.1 Chironex yamaguchii
AGGTTCGCAGGTTCGCAGGTTCGCAGGTTCGCAGGTTCGTAGGTTCGTAGGTTCGTAGGTTCGTAGGTTCGTACGTTCGTACGTTCATAGGTTCGTAGGTTCATGATAGATTGATGGATTGGTCGATCGGTCGATTTGTCGATTTTTCGATTTTTCGATTGATCTATTGACATATTGTCAGATTCATAGATTCTTAGATTCTCAAATTGATTGATTGATTGTCAGATTCATAGATTCTCAAATTGATTGATTGATCGATTGATTGTCAGATTCATAGATTCATAGATTCTTAGATTCTCAAATTGATTGATTGATAGATAGATTAGATTGATAAATTGGATAGATAGTTTGGATAGATTAGATTGGTAGATTTAATGATAGTCATCATGATTATGATCTAGAGGTGGAGAAGGAGAATAAATCAGAATGTTTCCTTGTAAGTACCCAACGCAGCGTTTGCCATGTTCGATTAAGGTATCTCCTCCTCAGTTTTTTCTTGAGAGTTAAACCAGCAAAGATCTTTAGTGACAGACTCGATGTCATACGTTGCCAGCGAAAACTGCAAACGACGTTTAGGATAAAAATACTTACGTTGTAATGAAGTTCGCAGGGTAAGGATAGCAGTGATCACGAGGAAGATAGGTAGATTTTAGGGCTAGAATTACAGTTGGAGGTGACAAAGTTTACTGCCAGTGTATCTTAACCTTACTGTGACAACAATGCTCAAGTGACAGATGTAGAATGTCCAGCATGGAGAGAATTACGTCTGCTGTGATGACGTATATGGTTGTTGATTACTGCATATGGCCCGTTTGGTCTGTAGATGTGGGGAATGTGTTATTGTTATTAGTTTATTAAAATAATTAAGATAATTATATTTCTTGTGGGTGAGCAAAAAGGGATGTCCCTTTGTTCAAGGTGACGCGGTTATCTTTTCAACGAAGATGAGAAAATGTTTGTGTAAGGATAATGTGTTTTTCCGTATGATGTGAGCATGCATAATTGATTTGTTGCTCGTTTTTTGGAATCGTAGAGTAAACTGTTCTTTCTAAACGACGCGATTTATCGCTGTCAGTACGCTTGGGTAATTTTGTTTTCACCTGAACTGTGAACTTTAACTTTTTAATACAAACATTCTTCGTTTTGTCTTTTAAATTTGATGTTTGTAGGCTGTGTTTTTGAAGGGAAGTATTACAGTAACGGAGAAGCAAGAAACGAAAATTGCAACGTTTGGTAAGCAGTATAATATTTGTTTGCATTGGTAATGTTCTTCAAGTTAAGGCCAATGCTACACTTTGTGCTCAGAAAATTTTAAAAATAACTTTGCAAGGAAGAAAGTAAACGTGGGTACGAGTTTCTTTGTGGACCGATAGCAATCTCGCTTTGGCGTTAGAAGACAGAACAGATGTGTGGCTCGGGGATTTAGTTTGTAGGAGTTTTTGGTTGTGTTGCTATTAATTGGCTGTGATGAGACAGGTAGGCTGAATTGTTTTTGATTGATGATTGATCCAGAACCGATAGAGACCATCCTAAGTAGACATGTAAATAGCAAGTGCATACAGTGTAGCATTGCAAAATTAAGAAAGAGAAATTGGTGGCGCGCAGCAAGCACGGTGACTATTGAGAGAAATTAAGTCGCACGTAATTATGAGCTTGGATGAAGTAGTAATTTAAGTTTTAATGGATTTGATAAGTGATTGAAGCCTTAGTTATTTTGGATTAACCAAGTTAGCAACAGTTATTAAATAAGTGCCCCACTCATGGCTAAAAGTGGTATTGACCAATGTTTTACTTTTAATTTCTGATATTTGCATAGCCCATACACCACAGATTATTGAAAAGTGAAAACAATTGCTGTTGGGACGTTGTTTTCCCTGTAAGGGGAGGTGATGTCACCCCTTAGTGTGATTGCGTAAACAAGCACATTTATTAACCTAACAACCGCACAGTGCGGAATACGGATGACGATAAATTTTTACTGCGATGTGCCGACACTACACGGGGGCTACTTACTGTATTGCCCCACGAGGCACGGGGCACCTTTCGGGTCTCTTAGGACCCAGGAAATGTTTGAACTTTATGCACTAACGGATATGGTGGCACCTTGTTCGACTTGATTTTTTTATGGTTTGTGATCAAGTGATTTTTACGTAGATAAGCGACAACTGAAATTGCTGTAGCGAGAGAACGTAAACAAATAAACTTTGATAGTTTTTGGTTCAAATTGTGGACAAGAATTTGACAGTGGTAGATTTTTGGTTGGAAAAACCACGTGTCGGGGGTAATCAGGCTTCGTAAGCAGACCACAATATCCAGAAAGATATTTAGATTATCTGAATTAACATCGCTTACCGTTCGCCCCGAGGAGTGGCCAACACTGTCTCTAAATGTTTAATATATTGTACTGTAGACGTGCTGCGAAGCGCAAACGTTTTCCCTTTTACGTTATTGGATGGTTAGCTCGGTCCCTTGCGCATTGCATAAGCAGGATGGTTAAGGCTTGAACCCTGGTAGTATTTTTGTGAATTGATCGTCAGCAAAGACAATCATATACGTTTTCAAACTAGAATAGCTTCTAGTAACTCTCTGTTACTTCTCCTGAGATAAGCTTCTACCTACTAACATAAACAGTGCTTATATACAATTTGGAGGTACCATAGTTATGGAAAATTTGCCGGAAATCTATCTTACATGATGTCAGTTCGGTAAGTGTCCTTATCTCATCAAGTACCTATTGGGTAATATTACACTTACATCAATTACCTAAAAAACTTCACACCATATACGACATCATGATTCTCGTGTTGCAATGAATTCGCGTCATTATCAGCCTACTTTTTCTCTTTTCCTGACATTGATATTCCCTCTTATCCAGTTGGGATTAAAGGCTAAACGGTGTGTGTTTTTGTTTGCAGCACATGCCTTGATAAAACATGGGCCTGCACGAATCGTAAATGTACATTAGAAGATACAGGTAACGGCTTTTTGTGTTTTGTTGAATGCATTATATATTTAGTATAATCATGAACAGAGTTTCAGTTTACTGCAAGGAAAAAAGTTCAAAAGCAACGTTTTAAGACGCAATATTTGTGGCATGTTACACACATACAAATATCGCACGTGTGCGCTTAATAGGGATATGGAATATAAGACAAAATGATGGCATGTTAATGTGTCAGGCACTTCTGTATTTACTAATACCGCTAGAGAGCGTAATCAATTTCTGAATATACCGCACCATTACAAGTTTTTCTAGAACGGTTTGTCTGGTTTACCAGTTTTTTCGTGTGAGGTGGATTCCTACCCTAAGGTTTGATTGAGAGTGGCTGTAGATGACGTATTGCGGCAAAACCTAAACAACCTTTACATCCTTGGATCTTCCTTCACTAGCCTGTCATTCTCTTCATTATAACACCGTGCTCCATGACGTTGCTTTTGCTTCGAGGTGCCTCCTTTGTTAGGGAATTGCAGCGTATCCGGAAGTCGCGGGTGACTTTGGTCGACTCATGGCTCCTGTTTAAGGAGTCGTCAAGTCTCAACGACCAAATCAAACTTCCGCAATTCTGGAAGCTTAGACCGCAAGGATGTCGAGGAGAAGAGAAACAAAGGGACATTTGCAAGGACGCATTGAAATATGACAAACAGTTACTTGCCATCACCGGAACACATGTTCTTAACGAAAATACGTACACAGTGGGTGTACGGGAATAAAAAGCAAGATCAATATAAATAATTGTGTGCCATGGAGGTATTCCAAGAAAAATTATTTTGCTGGTACAGGTTTGTTAAAGGAGGAATCCTACGGGCACATGTGTATATCAGATCGAATCTCAGTGATATTTATGAAGATCAGTTATAATCATCATGGAAATGTTATAGCTGCGTATCCGCCCATATTGAACAAAAGTGAAGAAATTCCACAAGCCAAGAATTTTATGGCGAACTTGGCCAAGTCTGCCCAAACGCTAAAAGGACAGGTATATACACATCATTTGGGAGATTTTAACTCCAAAAGAGGATCAGGGCATGTCGTTTTTTCTGAGAAGACTAAGAAATTTGGAAAAGGCACAGCTTATTTAAGTGGAGAGCACTTAACGCCGCAGTCCGCATCAAAGCAAATTGACTATGTTATTCCAAAACTTCCACACAAGCTTTTTGACAAAGACAGGGTGGCAGAAAACCGGGAACGCGGGTACGCCGTTCCCTAGAAGCGAGCTCAAGTCACGCGAAGCACGACGTCAAGCCGTATAAGTCATAAATCAAAGAATTAAGATTGAAATATGGCTGTGAAGGTATAAATATGTTGCCAGATCTTTCAAAATTCATGTAGTATAAATTGTGCAACAAACGTCGATCATCCAGCGCAACCGTTAAGAGCTCCCTGAATTTTTATGTCATTGCCTCACATGAAATTTTGCCGTTATTTTCCGCGCTCCCTCGAAGTTTTCAGTTTTCTGCCACCCTGGACAAAGACTCACGATCATACATTGAAATGTCAATTAGTACTGATCACAAATTTATAAAAGCAAAGCTTAAGATTGAATGGACTAGAATAAAATCATGCTACAAGAAATATAAACCGATTGACATCCAAACATTCATGATGGATGATCCTATGATGCAGCAAAGATGTACTTAAGAAATCAACCACAATCTAATAAACGCGCCCATCACAGCAAAACACCCTGACAGAACTTGACCAAAAACAGCACAAGTATGAAAAATGACTGCAAAGAATGTGCTTGGACTGACAATGTCAGGCCTGCTCAGTCAACATCAATAGAATTTAAGGAGCTATCCGAAAAAAACAAAAACGCTATCTTGATGATGCAGAATCCACAGTCATGAAAAGCAAACATATAGAGTGGAAGAAAAATGCAACCAAATCTACAAAGAAGATCGATCAAATCTTGTAAGCAAAGAAAATTAGGGACTTTGAACAGCTGCAAGACCTGGATTGTTACAAGAAGCTCAAGTCGAGTGTTACGAACAGTAACAAAGGCTCTGGAGAATGCCACTAATTCTTCTACGGAGGAATGCTTTGGAAAGAGTATTTGTATAGCAGATCAAACCAAAAGACATGGATCACCAAAAGACGTTTGTCATGGTTTAGGCACCTTTTACGACTGCGCAAAGACACGTCTGCTAGAATGACACTGAATCTGTGAACTTGCCAAAAGACCGAAATTGTTCTGATCGAAAGGAATGGGGTTGGTCATTGACAGCATTAAATTGACTGAGTGGAAGATTATACTGAGGTAAGGTCGCTACAAAACGTTCAAAGAAGAACAGGAGAAGAGAATGTGCCCTATTTCTCGGCGTCTTTTTCAACCCCTTTCTTGATCTTCTCGTGTCCTTATGCTGTTTTATGGATTTATATAAGTCTTCATTATCATGACGTAGATACGACGAAATCATCAGATATCTTGTCTGGGTTCAACCATCTGGCTTATCAACATAAATCATTAGGCAGCACGTATTCATATGAATGTGTCATCACGCCTGGATTTTTTATCATCCCTTTACATTCTTTGACATTAATAAGATACCCTTGAGATCCTCCCGGCCTAATTTTAAGTTGTTTCTGAAAACTTTCTACCATTTTTAGATGTATATCTATAGGCTTTACTTACATGCCATATGAATAAAACGGAGCTTGTTACCTGCTAGAGAGAGATGAATACGTCTTTCATCTTGATGTGATCTCTTCCTTCTTAATGTCGACCGGACAACAAAAGTTCTGTTATCAAATGTCTCTTCAAGCATAAAGTCTAGTTGAAACAAAAAAATTGAGTGAAACATATCTACTTGCAGGAACTGTGTTAGTGTGTTGGGAGGGGCGTCAGCATGGTAGTATAAGGTTTTGTGGGAGGCTACCTCCATTGTTGTCCAAATTTTAAAAATAAGTATCTAGGGATAATAGAGAACTGCACTGAAAATATTTAAAACATAAAATCGGGCTGAGAATTTATTCCAACTTAGGCATAATGTTAGCAGCTCGTCGTTGTTCACTCTCTTCTTTCAGCGTATGACTGTTCTACATATTACATTTCACAAACCTTTACTTACTATTATTTAAGAAACTATTTTAAACGTTAGGGGTTAGGAAGCAGCACGAAAACGGATGGCATCATTGGTAGCAGTTTTTAAACACTGTGATAAATTCGCGTTGGACTTTGAAAAAAATTTACGTTTTTTCTCAAAATCCAATAAGATCAGGTTTGTTTACCTTTAGAGTGGTGTGTGAATGTAGTGAAATTTTCACCCCATAGTACGATGTCGCATATCTATCGGTTGATATTTAGACAGTAAAATCTCGAAGGAGTTAAAATACATCTCGGTTTCGTTCTACGTTTGAATGGGAGGGTAGTTGTCTTAATTAGCCCCTTCGTTAGAAATCGAGTTGTATATCGTCGTCCGTTCCGTCTTTTCTGCCGTAGGATGTGTTTATAAAGGAAAGACATACAAACAAAGGGAATCATGGAAAGATGACTGCAATACATGGTGAGACAAAAATTTGTTTGCAGTTTTATTTACAGTAAGGACGGTGTAAAGAATTTGACTCGAAATTAGATGATGGAAGTTCTTTCCACAACGATGAATCAGTTATAATTTCTCTCTGTCAACCGTGGTAGGACATAAAACTTCAATAATACGTGGCAAACTACGTATTCTATCCATTGACCTGGTTTGCAAGTAGTGAATGGCGTGTAAAGGACCAATCCTCACCAAGGTCTCAAGGAGATTTATGTCTGCAAATGTTTATGCATTTATTCAAGTGGAGTAACGTATATGATTTTGAGTTCTTCAAAAATATCTTCAACATATGTTAAGAATTCGCTTCTGTAGTAAGTCGCATTTTTATATTTTGTGAGTATGCCATCACACTTGAATGTCAAATACTTGCATTAAAATAACGCTAGTAGGGATTTACGGTTCGATGGCTTGATAAGTTACATCATCAGCCACATTTATCTTGACATGAGTCGTAAGGGTTTTCTAAGCAGTGTTTTTAAGGTATTCTCCATCCATTATGAGGTTGGTTAATTTTAAATTGATAATGGTTTATTAGTTACAATTCGAAATCGGTCATTTGCATTAGTAGGCATATGATTCAATTATTCTCTTTTTTTTTTGTTTTCAGTTTTTGTAAAGGGAATAATAACGTTGGCTGTACTCTTATTGACTGTACAGCATTCAAGCCTCCTCAAAGTAAGTAACATTGAAACCTACTATGAATTTTTTTCATTTTTTATGTTCTATTTAATTTTTACCTTTGATAAAAACATTTAAAGCGATTCTGCGTTCATGTTTCTTGTGTATAATTAAAGATTGATCGTTATCTCCCATTTACAGCAAACTTCAAAAGAAATCTATGTCACTTTTACGCTTCATTTTAAGACGATGTCCTCAAAGAACATATATACAAAAAAAGGAAACAATTGCAGGTATTCTAAATCGAACAGAAAACGAAACTTTAGCAAGAATTATGAGCCCAACAAAAAACAAATATTAGTAGGAATTATAAATCCACCTATCTAGAGGGTACGCAAATTTGGAATTCCAAAGGCCGCTCTCGTGTTTTCAGGTTTGGTCTGAAACTGTAAATCAGAATTGTCAACGAACCTACTGTGACTTATGCAGTATCTATCGTGCACGATTACTCTTTAAGGAAATGATCAAAAGCACATTGATCTTCTACTTGATCCCAGACGAAGAAGATTCATTTGAAGCCAATTACATACCATGTTGTGTTTACTGGATTTGCAAGCTAAATCATGCAGTTCAGTTGTGGACTTTAGAATCGTCGCGAAAGAAGTCCCAGAGGGTAGGTGCTAAGAGCCTATGTCTTCGAGGATCCTGTATGATAAATTTTTATTTGGGCTTTTAGAAGAGCATACTAAAAGCTCATTAACTGATGAGATGAATACAGCATGCTGCAACCCGGATCTATCCTGCATCTGTCTCGTCCGATGAAGTACGTGACGGACAATTCTATAAACAACCCCCGTTCAAAATATGATAAGATACCGCGCGTTCTTAATGTGCCCTTAGTATAATGAATGTGTGGTGATAATGTGGTTTCAGTTGATACATGCTTTTTCAAAAAGTCATATGGTCGACATTGTTGAAAACTGTATGTGTTACATTTTACAATTGCAGCTTGTCTATTTAATGGTAAAGAGTACAAGGAAGGAGAGACAAGGAAGGAACAATGTAATACATGGTAAGTGAAAACTGTAGGGTAGCACATGCAAAAAGGAAATACTGGGGGTAGAGAATAACCGTACATAAGACAATGATTTCATGAGTCATATCAGAGGCGCATAGTGATCACTTAGGCTCGTCCTGATTGACATTTGCTGCTTTCAAGAAATCTTTCCTGGAACTCAATGTATCTATGGTTTCATCCAAGGTTTTGGTCATGCTATTTGCCTAGTGGTTCTGAATATGGCTTTTAGGGATGCCGCAGGACTATATAAAATGTGATTTGCACCTGCCTCTTTTTTGCGAGGAAATCTATTATCCTGTTGTTAGTGACTTTATATTTCACCTACGGACGAAGCTCTGATCAGCTGCTACCACGCCAGGCCAGACTGTAACTGGAAGTAGACTAAGGAGAATGTAACCTTCTCTATTCTGAATTAGAACCTTCGGATGCAGTCTAATGCTATACCAAGGACTGTTGATAGAGTTATATAGAAACGTTTCGGGTTGGGCTATTTTTTCTTTAATACTTAACATATACACTAGGGAGTATCTTAGATAAAGCTAAACATCTGATTTATGCCCTTGTTTATTGCTATTGGTATTGGGCAAAGATGTTTCAGATTGTAAGGCGGAAATTGGGAAATATTGTAATTGGGATATCATATCCTGGAAATAATGGTAACTCTTAGTTCAATATTAAAACAAGGAAATGTATAGGCTGTTCATCCAAGTTTACGTAGTGCAAAAAGGTGGATAAACTATCTTGCTACTGGTACTCGATACGTCGCTCCACTCTTTGCGTAGATATTTTAAATGCCTAATTTGGGAGTGTTACATGTGCGATGATCTTCATTAGTGTAAGTTAGTTCACATTAAAGTAGACGATTTTGACTAAGGAGATTTAGTCATGGAAATCTGCGGCCAAATTAATTGAGGGAGTAAACTTCCTGGTGCTTAAACTGCAGACTTGAATTAGTTTAAGGATTGTACAGGAAAGTATTTAAGAAATTAACATTTGTCGCAAATGGATAATGTAATATTGCTTTTTTGCGTTATTATTAATGATATTTGCTTTGTGGGACAAGGTTTTGCTTGGTCGAGCTAAATCGAAAGTCAGTCGTGCGGAGTTTTTGGGACATATTTTTGGGGATGGTGAACTTCAGGGGAATTTTCCTCGTTGTACATTCACAGATTTTAAAGTTGTAATAGTGGTGTATATTTGCCTAGAGCTTTTAATTTTAAAAATAGAGAATTTTGCTCCCTGTGTTTTGCTCTCAGTTACTAAGATGCCTTTGTTTTATTTCCTCCAGTACTTGCACAAATGGAAAATTCGCCTGCACAATTAAAAGCTGCACAGGTTTGTGTAATTTGTTCTGCAACAGATTTCATTTTTCATGACAGATTAATTTGTGGAGATCAGCTGTTACAGTTTGATATGTGTTTATTGGTGGTAGCTATTCTTAGTATGTGACAAATGTTATGGAGCCATAAAACCATTTCACTACTGCCTGAATACGAGGCAAGCAGCGCGCCTCGAGACACGCTGCCCTCGGCCACAACTGATTACAGAAAGATAGGAAAAGGTTTTATCTTCAGTTGAGAAACATGATACACAGTACGGTATCCACCCAACGTGCGCATAAATTCGCTACAATGCGCAAAATCCGTCTCTAGGAGTAAAGAAAAATCCACTTCGATATGAACTAACAATGAAGTGTATTAAAGTACTTGATATTGGAGATTATTCCTCCATTTACAACTGCTTGGCAGAAATTTTGGTCCGTCATTTTTCCCACTGCACTAGCACAGAAACAGAGGGGGCTCATTTTAGAAGAAAAATACTCTTGAAGATTCCAGAAAAAAATACGTTTCGTCGTTACCCGTCTATGAATTCCAGTCTGGATAGTATCAAGATGAAAGAATCGTCCCACTATTTTTTAATTTGATTTGTGAGTTTTGTTGTAGATATTTATTTTATAAAATGACATTTCCATTTTGTAGGTTGCACTTTTAAAGGAACTGCCTACAAGTATGGTGAGACGCGACAAGTGGAATGCAACACTTGGTGAGCACCAAATTAAAGAATTGAACACTAACTTGCATGGGTTTCGATATTAATGACGTAGGGAAATAGTAGCGATCAACTTTGCTTCTTCGGAGTATTGCGAACTTCAATATTATAGTCAGTGTGACTAATTTTTTACGGTCCCATCTTCCTTGTCGTGTTGCCCTGTTGTTTTCGTCGTTATTCGTAACACTGCAGATTGATAGGAAAACAAACCGTACAACAAACCATACTATTAGAATTTGACATTTGTGACCTTAGAAAGCTACACTGGTTTGGCCACATATGCAGAAGGAAACGATCTTCGGTAAACAACATAATCGAGCGTATGACAAGAAGAGTACTGAGTTTGTGTTCTGAAGGCGTGGATCAAGAAGAGTGTTGAGGATTGCGTTAGAGACGGGGAGCAACGAGAGCTTTGGAGGAGCAACGTATAGAAATTCAAGCGCTATCAGGCATGATTACCAGAAAAGCCGAACCGTGACCTTAGAAGCCGTCACTTTGTTATGCTTGCGAGGACATTGTTAAATATTAAGCTAATTGGATGGTTCCATTTTTTTTCTGTTACAGTCGTTGTGCTGGACACAACAAATGGTCCTGTACATTGAAGTCGTGTCCAACGTCAAAAGTATCAGTTAAAGGTATGCGTTTTGTTCATGCACTGTGACAAAAGTACTTGATTGCATTAAAAATAAAAACGTGCAGTAGCTTGAACTGCGGTTGTGGTGTGTGCTGTAAAGGTCGAGTTTTAACTTATTTAAAATCCTCACGAGAATTTCTCTTAATGACCATACCTTTTCATAGGTATGCACATTTTGATTAATAGTATAAAGGTAACATAGCTGTGTGACTTAAAGACTAATACTAAATCTTTGGAGAGGAACGCATTTGGGGATGTTTTTGTGTCGGAAGGTGGGTACAGATTTATGTACAGAACAGCAAGTCCGACGCTAATAACTGACCATAAACCACCTGATTTGGAATCAGTTTCCTAGTTACTTTCTTCCAGCTATACTGCCCACCGTAGTAAAGTCAATACTACCAAACTTAGGACTGTGAACTAGGTGTTTACTCCCGCCGTTGGCGTAATTTTGATGCCTCTAAAGGCCACTTTCCGTGGTCGACTGCGTTGATTGCAGCGTTAAATTGTAAGGCATGTGAAAGGGCAAACATTTTAACATTTTGCATAGTTTTAGTTGAAAAGCTGCTTTTCAGTCTTTTTTTCGGATATCGAGAACTCCCATTAGGTCTTGTGCAATTATGTGTAATAACGATTTGTGTTATGTAAAGATCGAAGTATTCGTTCTTCTGTTCTTTGTAGGTATATGTATATATATATATATTTTTTTTTTTTTGTACGCTCAAATAGTTAATGGGTACATAACATACCCAGCGAACACTCTGCCTGCTGCTTCACCTGCTGCTTCCTGCATGGAAGTAATTGTCGAGGACACGTCAAGGCAGGATGGCATCTCCCTTCCAATTGGGTCCATCAAGTTCCCTGTCAATTCAGAGAAATTACAAAGCGGTAAGATTTGGTACGAAATGGATGCATATAGACCTGACCCCTCAGCATCTCAAGTAAGTGTAAGCGGGACATTGTATCTTCGTGGATGTAAAACAGGACAGAAGATACAGAATGGAGACTACCTCAGTACTACTGCGTTCCTGTTAGACCTTTCAAAGAAGGACAAAGTGGTGTACAGGAGGGATATCAATCTTGAGCATTTCCAAAAGTTTTCATCGCCAGGTAAATATATTTCGTACTTTCTTGTTTTTATCAAGTTTCCTTTACATTTAGCTGAGTGCGTTTCATTGCCACTGTTAAATTTGTCTGAGTTAAGTAAATGTAATCGGGAGAGAGGGAGGGAGGGGGGATATTCTTGCCAGAGCAGTTGAACATTTATATGTAGCGAAAGATTATTTTCTTCAAATGGTTACTACGAATATTTGAAGACCAGCATCAGTTTTTGCAGGTTATTTTGCGAATCCGTTTTCCTTTTTCTGGGTGGCCGTCTGGTTTAATTGTGTTTAACTTCAGAAACGTGATACGGATGCTATGCTTCCATTATCACAGGTTCATTGACATAAGATTTGGTAAGATAAACTTTAAGCTGCTTAGCTTTGTTTTCTGAGCAAATTAAGATTAACACGAATTGCGTTTTAAACTAAGAAAAATGTTAGACAAGGGTCAGAGTTGCTATTGACGTTTGGAATATTTAAGTGTGAGGGGAGGGAAAGGTTGAGGGGAGGGAAAGGTTGAGGGGAGGGACAGGTTGAAGGTCAGGGTTAGTTGGATTCGATTGAGTTTTGACTTCATAGGCAATCGAATACGAGTGAGACAGCTGTAAGAGTATTATTGTCTTTGACGCAAGAAATATGCCCATTCGTTGTATGAGAATAGATATCCGTGTGGCAGTTATTTTCTGTGTCATAGGTGTGTGTCATAAGTGAATAATAATGTAAGCATTATGTAATGTGAAGTATAAGTCTTTATTCCAAAATGTTAAATTTCCTACGTGACGGCAAGTGACGGCAAGTGACG
>JANTCA010000278.1:0-12819 GCA_024741275.1 Chironex yamaguchii
ATAATAATAAGTGGGTTGAAAAGCTTGGGATTCACTGCAATTTAGGAGTACTTCAAAAGACTGCGTTGTTGGCAACTGTAACAATTTTGCGAAAAGTACTGAAATGTTCAAAAAAAGAAAATGCTGGTAGCCCATGCTCATTTGTTGTGACCCGCCTACCAGTACAGAAAACGGCAACAACAACAGCCAGACACAAAGTGTTCAAAAGAAAATAATAATAATAATAATCACAATCATAATAATAATAACAACAACAACAAGGTCCATTTTAGATGCTTGCATGGACTGTATAGGGTGTTTCGTCGGCCATTCTTTCTCAACCACGTTTCTCAACGACATTCTTTTAGATTCTTTCTAATTACTTTGCTCCTACATTTCTTGCTCTTTCTCTGAGGGAATGTGCCCAAATCACACGTCGTGCACTTACTGCACCAAGCTGTTTCTTCCATTGTTACCTAAGGCCTAACCATTTAATATCATCTTCAACATTGTATACGTTACCTTAGGATGTCTGGTGCTCAACTTTCTCTCGGAAACTCTTATCAGAGGCTAACACTACTAATAAACTCTACTCATTCCTGCACTTTTTTTAGCCTGAACGCATCATCATCTTTATACACATCCGCACTGTACAAATGCCATCAAGGCTTCAGTTAATAGTGAATTTCGACGATGTAGGTAATATGTATACTTAAATTTATCAGATCCATTTAAACCATGTTTGGGAAACGGGGATGGAAAACCGACAAGACCAAGACAGACAAAATTATCAATTTTCGGTATTACCTGATAAGCCGAAGGAGTTCCTCGATCAATAGACGTTATGTAACGTTTGTTACAACCAGTGTGATTTGTTTTAGTTATTGGGGAACAACGACGTGCAGTAGGCCGAGAAGTCAGGATGGCCTGAACGACAGTTTCTCGCAAATTTTGTAGAAACTTGCCAAATCTTTTGCACAAGTCACCATCAAGTTCAAAAATTTTCTCAGCTTTCCGTGGTGTAGGCCTCATATAGACCTTTCCGGTGTTACTGTTGTCAATGGCAACCACTGGACGAAGGGGCAAACGATGAGGGCCGTGAACAGCCTTTTCTACACAGCGAGGTTTTGTTTTAGTATTATTTTAGTTGTTGTAAGGTCTTGTACGTTTGTAGAATGTCGTCTAAATACATGGGATAAGTTGGGGGAAGCACAGGGAAGATATTTAGAGAAACTTGAGGGTCCCTCCTTCTCATAAAATTACCGTCTTGTGAAATATACCTCCGATTGCTGGCGGTAAAACCGATGTCTGAGCACACAACACAAAACAAAACCTTGATAGAGTTTAATCTTTGATGTAAAGTTACTAACATGTTGCTCTAGGCACCTGATCTTAGTCACAAGGCACTCTTTTTCTTGCCTCAAGTAGTCGATCTCCATGACTGTCTACTTCATCTTCAGGTTTAGTTGTACTGTAGCCTACGGCAGTGAAGAATCTTCCTTTTCCCGACGCTTCCAGAAGCGTCTTAGGTGTGAACAGCTGCTCGTTAGTGCAGCCGTCACGTTTTGTTGAATAGATCTGTTTCATAGAGCAATTTTTCGGTCATCTATCTTCTTCACTTACTCGTACAGTTCTCAGTGGCCATGTCGGTACTTTTTTCCCGACTCTGTATCCGAAACCATACCAGATGTGGAAGGCAAAGTGACTTTATACAGAAGGTTAAAGCCTTCTCAATCAATCCATGATTGCTGCCTAAGTCAGCAATATAGCTCTTTGGCATTTTCAAAGCAGAATAACATAAAAACTAACAAGAAACTAAACTTCCCTCGTACCACAACTAATGCAGCGATCGGCTTTGTTTGTCCCTTCAACCTGTTGCTATAGGCGGTTGTCAGCGAGAACCGAAAAGCTCTATACTGAACGTAGACATCATTTCCCAAGTACCTCGAAAAAATTGGTAATGTGCAACCGAAGAACTTTTCCTACAACACAATCAGGGACGCAAGACTTAATTTGAACATAAATGTCTCAAAACCGAAAGCAAAACAAGCAAGACCACGTTGCACTGCATGGCTGAAATTTTGTCTCGTAATTTCTCTGGTGTAAAATGCGGTCTACGTTGAAATGTTACTCTTCTATGTCATGGTTTATTCGGTAAAATCCAATCATAAAACGTCTTTTCCTACCCCGCACCCTTCAGGCATCGTCTTCTATATAATTTGCTTGTTAACTACATAACAGTTGAATAATACGCAAACAGGTGCATGACCTTGATAATGTCAAAGTGTGATAAAAAAACGAAGAGTCGAGATCACAAGGTTCATTTCAGAACACCTCAATGAATTTTTAAATTCAAATTACAACTGGACTAGAGATCTCAAGTCACTAGCGGCGCCCCTATCTTTACTTTATAATCACCGGGGTGGGTTATTATCAAAATTTAAATCTTCAGTACTTATGAAGGATATTAATTGCAAACTTAGTTGGATTATTGAGGTTCTTTAGTTGCATGGAATATCCATGAACTCATACAATTAAAAACAAGTTTAGTGGACAACAGCATGTGGTTTAGTAAGAACTAGCACAACTTGTAACCAACATTCGGCTACAAACTCGTTTGATCATTCCATAATTTAAATATTTTGTGCTTACAACATGACGTCGTACATTCTTGGTCTGATGAAACAAATCACCCTAGGAGAACATCGTCGAGATAAACTCCCATTCAAAATCAATCTGACACCCGGATGCTACGAAACGTGAAAATACACTTTAAGATGTGCCAGATTTCATTGGCAATATTGTGCTCTGCCTCTCGAAGGCAACATCATCTACGTAGTTGACCCGAGGGGGCCCCTTTAATACGTCATCAAGTATCACAACTTCTCAGGCAACTCCATAGCTACTTGTGAATATCGAGGTTGAACATCACTCGAAACTTGCGCTCAACATCAAACCAACTAAAAGATATTTCTGTTGCACCTTTGCTCAAACGAATTTCCAGAGAAATTTCAGTACTTGCCATCAAGGCAACCACAACTTAACTATGTGCATATGATACCTATGGTACCTATATGATAGGTAACGCTGGTATGAGAAATTTGTCGCTACGTTTCATTTTTGGATTCGCATTTCAATGAAAGGTTAAGGGCCAATTAGTTCTTCCTGCAGACAACCGACAAATTGCGATATAGGCCTATAGGCCTGTGTCATTAATAAGGTAACCTTATCACTATGGCGCCCGACAAAGAACGCCAACTCCTAACAGGAAATTACGTTCAAATCTCGTACCCAATCTTCAACTGAACCGTCTTCCTCTGCTTCTAAATCTGACTCTCATTACTACCACGGCCAGAAATAATTCCTCAGTTCAAAACACGGGATGGCAGCTACAAGGCCTTCTTAACCAAAAACGATTTCATACCTCAAAGAAATGTATGCGTAGCAGAACTGCTGTATATCGTTCTAAAATGGCGGTGTTTTGTTGAGATATGTCTAATGACATTTGCTGTCCAAATCTACCCTTACGCTAACAAGTGGTAAATAAGCCATGGGCACCCCCAAGGCCCAATTAGGTCCACCACGTCCATCCGATAAGTTTGCGTTTCTGAAGGCCTTTCTTCTTTATTGTGAACAACTACTATTGTCTTTACCGTGTTTTTCCTTACAGTTGTCGTGAAAATTCTTGGCTAACCTCTAACATTTCAATTCAAAACTTAACCTGCGTTTGTAAGCGAATCAAGGGCAACAAGAGCGAAGCTTTGACTCGTCATTCCCTTGTCTTGGTTGTTCATTTTGACATCAAATTTCACAGAACGGCAATTGCCAAAACCATTCCCTACCTATTGCAGCAGCAAAGTTGCAACTTTATGTGTTCATTTTAAAAACAGTAACCCTCTTGCGTAGCTTGTTGGTAAACAATGTAAAATCCCTTTGCAATTCGCTTCTAGTTTTCTTTACACCTTACTTAATTTCCTAATTGATTTAAACTAAAATTAAAATGACAATAAACAGCTCTTTTTGTACAACGAACCTCCGTTAATGACTCAAGTGACACGACAGAGAACCACTCTGAACGCCTTCAACGTAATCATCCTCTTATCTTAGATTTCAAGCTTACTTGCCATTGAGGCTGTCTTAAAAGCAACTACACACACATAATATTTCTACCTCTCTTTTCTCTCTTACTCGCGCGTGGTGTAAAGAGTCCATAGATGTTTTTTACAATAGTATCATAAAGCGATGCCCGACTGAGAAGTGAAGCTGATCATCATCGACAGGCTCGCAACACCCCTAAATGTACGTGACCATGCTCCATCGACACAGCTGAGCTTTGCTAACTTCGGAAATGAAGAACAGAAACAATAAGCCACGATGCGTTTACCATCACACTAGGACCAGAGGGTTATGAATCCCAAAACATGATACAACAATCTGTCACTGTGCACGAATTGAGAGTAAGAAATGTACAGCGTGATTATTAACCCGTGGTGTACCTAACTAGCTGAAGGTACCTTGCTCATGGTCAGAGTAGATGAGGATTCACTCTGCCATTGCGGTAGAAAAGAACAGCCAACATAATATGAACTGTCACGGTGAAATAGGATAACAGTGAAGTTGTTGTTTGAGTCATGGCTACAAGCGCACTTGCTTGTCTCCATTCCTTGCTCATCCCAAAATATCCTGTGATCGCAAAGGAAGCTATTTATGGCACAGTGAATGAGCAACAGGTAGAGAGACGATCGGAGAGCGTCCAGGTTGGAGATAAACAGAAAAATAGTCTCCTCGCTGCCTGCTGTGAGGCTCCAGAGAGGACAGGAAAATTACACTTTGGTGTCCAAAATATTCGTGACGAGTTAGAACACTAACATAAAACAGAACACAATTGTATGATAACTTTGATAGACGGCAAATTACTTGACATTTGTTTAAATGTTGCAGAGAGGAACATTGTGGAGGAAAGCAGGGAAATTGATGATCTATGGATGTGCTTCAAGCCGAGTCACATTCAACAACGTCGCTTCGACCTAAGATATTTTAAACGCTTCTCTCGTCACACTCTTCCAAAATCTATCAAACTTACTAAATATTGCAATGTGAAAAAGCATCAATGCCAGCATAGTCAGTTGAGTTTGTGCAAGAGAAAACCTTGACGTGTTCTGAGTGACCGTAATCCGCCAAAACAATACTTTGAATCAATTTGAATCAAGCCATTTGCAAGTTTGTGAATGAAGCTGAGCCAGATCAATGGGGCGATCAAGCGAACACGTACTGTTGTAAACACAACATTCAAATTGTTAAATAACCTTTCCTCGTCAGTCGACGTGAAAATCTGAGCCCATGAAAAACCTTATAATACTAAAAGTACTCGTCCGATAGGTCTTCACGTCACAATATTCACGAGTAAAATTTGTCAGTTGGCGCTAGCGACTGTTGACTATTGCATTTACGACTAATTGATATTTTCATCCGGTAACTGAACAATGACAGTTTAATCTTAACCATGGCGTAGCTTCAGCAAAACGTGCACAGAAAAATTCAACAAGGAGCGTCTAAATACAAGGTCTTCTCGCTTTTTCTCATTCTCGATATACTATAACGCGAAAATAAGCAAATTTCACCTTGACTTTTGGAGCGATTGCTGTGCCCACTACAAGTTTAAACAGAGCGCAGAATTTATGTCAAAAGCAGAGCGATGGGGCAACTTAATGAACTATAAAATCTCATTAGTATCGCATGTTTACAATCTTTCAGTGTCACATAATCAACTGAATTTCCTATAAAACCACTTTTCTTGTGATTTAAATATAACTCCCTGTAAGCACTATTTTTTACCAGCATTTGACCAAGGTTACCCTGCTATCGAAAGACACATGACCGGCTGAAATTGATGTATTAGCTATGCAATTCAAGCAAAAGAGGTGAAAAGTAGGAATGATGTACCTGGTTGACAGGAACTGCACCTCTGGATTCGTTTTGGAGCACCTGTTGGTCGTGCCTTGTTTTCTGATGGGCCATCACGACCTTCAGAAGGTGAGCTCCTCTTGGAAGCTTGCGTTGTGGGGATGATCTAAACAAAATTACAGGAACACAATCAAACATTGCAAGCTCCTTAGCTAAGCCAAACACAAAATGAATACAACCATCTTGGCCAGCCTATTTTAAATTGAAAGCCATCAAATTCACACTTATAGATATCCACAAAAATCAGTGAGGATAAAGCATTGTTCAGTCAGTGCAAAAATTTGCATCTGAGCACCAATATTGCTGTGTCTGTGACGAGGCGGTCAGATTGGAGCGAAAATTATTTCCATCGACAGTAAAATCGATAAGAAAATTTTACTGCATCGTGTACATAATGATTTCGAGTTGTACGGGTGACTACTTCAGGTCTGGGGGATTGACATATTGGGGCAAATGGTTATACAATAACAACGATCCCTACGCATACGAAAGTTGTAAATAAACAAAGCGAAAAATTTACCTTCCACTTTCTGACCAAGTGAACTGTCCCTGTCCCCTCATCGTCACCTTCCGATTTCGAAGATGAGCTGCTGTTTTTTGCTCTTGTGTGCCTCCGTTTGTCGTCATCATTATTTCGATCTGGCTTACTATTTTGCAAGGTATTCCTGCCCGATCCTAGCGTTTTCGCTGCTGGGCCGATCTCATCCAACGAGGATGTCTGTCTGCCGAATTTAGAAGATGTACTACTCCTTCTATCTTTCTCCAGGCAGAATTTGCTGTGCCTTTCAAATTTAGTCCTCAAATCGAGTATTAGAAAAAATCCGATGCATATGAGTACAATGCACACCACATTCATGGTAAGTGATGCGTTGAGTTTGGTTCGTGATGAACAACTAGCGAAACATCGACAGTCTGAATTCCTCTCAAGACCTGAATCTTGAGTCTTCACTTCTCCGGCGTCCATTTCAGTCATATAAAGACAAAGCGAACAAATACAGATCCACAAACACTGTCCCTCGTTACCTTCTACATGGTACCTAACTTTACATAGCTTGTTTGTTAGTTTGATCTCATGGTCTAAGTAAAGAAATCCTGATTGTTCCCTCCTACAAAAAAACAAGCCTTCCTTTGCTCCCCGCCAAAATTCTACGAGTTGAACTGCAACACTCCAACCCTTTCTCAACTCACACGTGTTGACTGACGAGCAAAAACATTTCTTGATCATTAATAAATTACAGAACCATTTTAACGAACGGAATTGGCCGGAAGGGTGCAGGCTTCTGGAGACAAAAGGATGTCCTCAATGGGAGCTTCCAAATTAAACTTGCCACCCTCAAACATCAAGCCAATTCCTCGCGGATTTTTAACGATGAATGGGTACAAAATCGTGGGAAAATATCTTTCGACATCTGTTGGCCATCAGTCCATGACTAAAATTAAGTAATGAAATGCTGAATTCAAAACCAAGGACGATTTAACAGCCAGTATCGGGTAAAAAATGCAAGCTAAACTATTTAGAAGGTGAAAATCATAAAGAAATGTAATTGTAGAAACAGTCGCAGTTGTATTCCTTTAATAATAAATAAAAATGAAATTCTTTTACTGAGGAACTATTGAAACTGAGCACGTACAAATTGAAACGTGATGTATTGACGACAGTAACTCTATAGGCCCTTAGTTCAGTATATTCTTACCTACTTAAAATGCTGCAAATTTTAATAGAAACAGGGTATTTCCAATAGTATTTCCTTCTTGTTAATTTGTCGTGCACTGTAAGTGAACATAGCTTGAATTATTAACCACAATATGCATATTTTATCTCGCATGGCCTGTGGAAAATGCCTGAAA
Organism: Chironex yamaguchii; assembly: GCA_024741275.1. NCBI lineage: Eukaryota > Metazoa > Cnidaria > Cubozoa > Chirodropida > Chirodropidae > Chironex > Chironex yamaguchii. Next base: position 7,792 of record JANTCA010000278.1, read on the forward strand.
AGTGTACTCTATCTAGCACTGCTATGTTAAAAGTCAAAAATTTGCCAGAAATTCTGTTTCTTCAGTCCTCTTACGTACCTCATTTAGTTGTCAGCAATGACATAAAAATCAGAGCTCAGATCTTATTAACCCTGGAAACGTTATGAACAACATGACTGCAAGAGTATGACTGTACCTCGTAAATTTTCTTTTGTATCTGCAAAGGTAGATTGGATATCTTGTATATTTCACTTCAAGTTTTTAAGTGACAGAGTAGCTTTTCCAATTTCATTAAAATTTTATTCCACGCATAAATCCTACTGTATAGGTCTCTAAAAAATCACACCAAATTTAGATAAGTTTGACTTTTTAATGTCAGGCTTATCCTTTCAAATTGGGAAGTAAAATGTTCACTGTTACTAGTAGATCGTTGCAGTAGATTGAATAAGTGATTGGGTTAATAGGACGGTACTTTTGTTACTAGAACTGATACCTCACGGACAAGGACAAGATTTTTTCTTAGCCAATTCATACTTTCTGAGCCTTTCATAGACCGGTCAATCTTTACAATTTACAAGTTATATTTAATTTACAACTATATACGTCAAAACTATACACAATTTTAAACAACATATAATTTATACCTTGCATATTAAAAACCTATTAGAAACTCCATTTTATTTATTTTGTTTTTGAACAAATAAATTTAAATGCTCAGCAAAAGTCTGATTAAAAGTTGAATTTGAAAACATCCTTTTGAATTTATCAAATGGTATAATGTGTTCAAACAACACCCTTTGCAGACCACGAAATATTGTTTTTGTAGCCTAGGGTATTGGATAATAGGGCAATATTGTCCTGGAGTGTTCTTTTCCGTAGTTCACTCAGATATAATTGAGAATGTGGATAGTCAAAATGTTACTTTGCTTGTGCTGCTCGACCTAAGTGCTGCTTTTGACACTGGTTCACAAGATGTTTTATCGGAAGCATTAGGAGGTCACTGTGAAATAACTTGAACTGTGCTTAAATGATTCTGATCTTACCTGGATGGTCAATAACGAAAAAGTTCTTGTTCTGATCCAAAGAATTTGGTCTGTGGGGTACCACAAGGCAGCTGCCTTGGTCCTACACTCTTTGTTATGTACATCAGTGCTCTTTGTAATTTGATTAGCAAACATCGTCCTTTGATTCATGGATATTCTGATGATCATCATTCAGGCCTGGCACTAAATCGACTAACAGTATTATTGCAGTGGAGGATTGTGTTTATTATATTAGACGATGGACGCACACCAATCGTCTCATGATTACTGATGGAAAGACAGAATTAATATTAGTTGGTAGTCCACAGCAGCTCGCAAAGATAAATCTTAGTCCAGTTAAAGTTGGGGGTGGGAACAATGTACTAGTGACCGCTCTTTGAAACTTTGGCGTGAACCAAGATAATCATCTAAAGATGGACAAACATGTCTCATCGTTATGCTCCAAGTGTTTTTACCAGCTATTTAAATTGCGTAGTATTCGCACGTTTCTTAAGCCAGAAGCTACTCAGACACTTGTGCATGCCTTCGCTACAATCAATTTAGATTATTGCAGCTCTTTATTCTATCCCATGCCTCAGTGTCTTTTAGATAGATCACAACGGATACAGAATGCTACTGCACGTGTGTTTGTGTTGAAATTTGAAATATTGCACGTGTAATGATTGATTTGCATTGGTTTCTCATGAAAAATCGAATTATGCACAAAATTGTTTTGCAGACATTTAAGTGTTTGAAAGGAAAGGCACCAACCTAAATGCAAGAAATGACTAGATGGCACATATCTAAGAGAACACTGAGGTCTAGTAATGCATTATTGCTATATGTTCCTCGATGTAAATGTAAGACTCTTGATGCAAGTTCTTTCGGATATGCAGGACCAGCCTTGTGGGACGATTTACCGTTAAAAGTAAGGAATTCAAAGAACATAGATAAGTTTAGATCACTGCTTAAAACACATTTTTGAGAAAGGCTTATAATTTCAATTTTTAATTTTTAATTTTGTACAGTCCTTAGAATATTGTACTGTAGTCGAGGAATTTGATAACTAACTAACTAACTAACTAACTAACTAACTAACTAACCAACCAATTATCCTTTTCTGCACAAGCAAGTGAATAGGAGAGTAACCAGTCTGCTGGTTGTAAATGCCAATCTTGGCGAGACTTTACTCATTAGATCAATTTTGAGCTTGCTGAATATCTGTGTTTGAAAGCTTCTTCAAACGGATTAAACTTTCATACGAGGTGGAGCTGAATACAGGTCTTGCCTGATCTAAGTTTGGTAATATTAGTACTGTAAAAGGTATATTGGTTTTTATCTCATTCTTTGAACTCTCTGTCCAAAGACACTGCAAAGTGATAACAATGCAGCATGAAATGTCAAATAGGGAAGATTATCGTTAAATAAAACACTACAAATCTTGTCATATAACACTCGTTGGCAGGAACGATCCGCAAAATTTTTTTTCTGGGATGTATTTCATAAAGTTGGACATGTCTTGACATTGCTTTGTCAGCATTACTATCAGTGCAGTTTGTGTCAGTTAATTTCTTGGAAAATGGTATCAGACAAGAGCTCAATAAGTGAATATCTTCAATTAGATTCATCATCAACTTTTAGTCACTCTTTGTATTTGCTTGAAAAATCAGTCCCGTGTTATTTGCATTTTGCACGTTGATAACACAATGAATTGATATGGGTTTCAAGATTACAAGCATGCATGTTCAATAAAGAGGGCCAAGGAACAGAACCTTGAAGGATACCAAAATTGACCTTTAGTTCTGTGTGATCTTGTACATACTCTGATCTCTGCGTCAACCTGAAAAAAGTTATATCTCTTAACAGAATTACAAGGACTTTGCGATGTTTAAGATTTGAGGATTCTCGATACATTAGTATAAATGAAAACAAGCGTAATCCTGAAACTATAGCAGCTAGAGTTGGCATGGTAGGAAACTGAAGGTTGATAATCTATCGCCAGGTTCTTTTCAGCGCAGTCCTCAAGTGTAGAATGTGGCATCAGAGGACAGACCATTCGTGAATGTTATCAATGAAAAAAACCATAATCGATAAAGCATGGTTTGCGACGCTGCTTCAAATTCATGAAATACAAAATTTGTAATTTCACTGCCCTTTCGTAGAAGAGCAGGACCCATCCTCGAAATGGCAACCTATGAGGCTTTGTATGTTGTTGATAGATGCTAGCCTAACAGCACTACATTGTGGTGTTGAATTAGTCCGTCAGGTCTACTGTTTTCGATGTATGTGGGATGGTTAACCAAACTAAGAAACTGTGTACGACAGAATGTGATAACGCGAAAAAAACTTGGAAAATAAATACATTTTGACGTCGTTGCTCCTTTACAGAGCCCTTCTTCTCAATGTAATCCCTTATATTATAATCTTCTGAAATCTTTTTCTGGGTAGTTAGTTGTGTATTTCATGAAAGAAAAGTATGAAGTATTCATCTATTCAAAATCATGATGTGCATAGCATCATCATCATCATCATCATCCCGGAACCAAGGTCGGTCATAGGGGTGCCACAGCAGCTGCTCTCTGGGTGGTTTGTCTCCACATCTCTCTGCTATGTGCAATTGGCAGTAGTTGGTTCAGGTCCGAGCCAGACCACACAAGAATGTTGTTCATCCAGTTTGTTCGCTGCCTGCCACGCCGTCTGCCTCCTTCCACGGTTCCTTGGTGTATGGTCTTGGCAAGGTTGTTACGCTGTACAGTGTGACCAAACCATTTCAACTTCCCCGTACGGATAGTGCACAGTAGTGGCTCCTGTTTATCTGCCAACCTCCCCACCTCCTGGATAACGTACTCATTTGTTTTATGCTCCGTGTATGAGATCCTCAGCAGTCTCCTGTAGCTTATGGACTCAAAGGCTTCCAGTCTCTTTTCCAACTCTTTGGTCAGCATCCAACTTTCACAGCTGTACAGGAGGATTGACAAGACCAGCGATTTGTAGAGTTTCAGCTTGGTCTTAAAGGACACCAATCTGCTCTTTCAGATTTGATCCAGCTTTGATCTTGCTGCTGTTGCTTGTCCTCCGTATTTCAAGAGTTGGCCCTGGATATTATCCAGTCCTGGTGATTTCCCTTCTTTCACTGACGTGATGGCTCACTCTACTTCCGACTGTAGTATGCTATCCTCATAGTCTGTTTCCAATCGGGTACTCTGGTTGAGTAGGTTGAGATCTGTGGTGAGAGGGTAGATGTATAATCCAGAGCAATACTCAGTCCATCTTCCGTGTACTTCTGAGCTTTCTGTCAGCAGTTTGCCATCCTTGCTTTCAATCACTGAGGATTTGCTGCTTTGTCTCCTGGTGAGGTCTTTCAGAGTTTTGTAGGCTGCCTTGCTGTTGTTTGAAGCCATGCTGCTTTCTATAATCTGACACTGCTCCATCAACCAATCGTTGGTGTTACCAACGCCAAACTGACCCACCGCTCCCAACCATAGGGCATATGCATCTGTGCCAACTTTGGCATTTCTGTCGCCTTGTATGATGGTGATGCTCTTCTTGTCATTTTCCTTGATTGTCTTGTCCAGTTGCTCATAGAATGATATAATGTGCATAGCACAGTAGACTCAAGAGCAAGTGAACGTGCTGTGTTTAGACAATTGTGCTAAATCAGTGAATGTGAGACATTTTCCACGAATATGGCATTGGAGGCAATTCTATCCTCACTAATCCTCTTGAATTCTGAGTACTCAATGTCGGAAAATATACGAGTTGTAGATCCTGGCACCAACCAATTCACAGCTGCTTTAGGATAGAGGACTGTATATTTGATATAAGATTCGATATTGACTCCAAGTGTCATAGATTCCTCTTGTGTACCCTGCACTCGATATGCAGGCCGACTGAATTACAAGGTTTTGCCTCCTTACTTATACAAAATAATAATATAAATTTAGAAACACTACATAATCATTTTACGCAATGTTATTATTCCCTAACGTCAATAGTTAAGCTGTCCCGTGACGCCCCCTAACCTCTT
>JANTCA010000279.1:0-12819 GCA_024741275.1 Chironex yamaguchii
TATATATATCAGAATTGCAAAAAATGAAGAGACTGATTCTTTCCTCTATTTTTTTTGGAAAGAGAATCAGTGTCTTCATTTTCTGCAATTCTGCTATCTACGCAATACTTTGTACATAGAGCACTTTATGCTAGTGAAAACAGGACCATTTATGCTATATGTCTTATGGTTAACCATGGCACATCTTTTTCGCAATTTTTACTTCTGTTACCGGTATGTTTGCATACAAGTTTTATTTATAGACAGACTCCAAGAATTAAAAAATATTTGAATGTTTCAAGTTATTCTTCTTAAAGAATTGTATGTTCTAAACTTTTAATACAGTGACAGCTGGATTGTCTGTGGTTTGCAATAACACATTGACTCTTGCAGACGGATGGTATGATTTAGTAACAGTTTGTGTTGAACAAATTGTGAGAAACATTTCGTTGCTTGGGAGCGCACATGGCTATTTAAAATATTCTCTCTGTAATGCTTTGTCACTTCTTTTCATTGAATTGCATTTAAGAATGCCCGACAACGTGCTTAAAGAATTACAAGCCAGTATGTGCTGAGTACAGAGGCACAGAGAAGACATATGTGAATATTTGTGAATTTAAACGTGAATATTGCAAGATTAAAGACCACAGTCAATCACTGACATATAAAAGAGCAGGACCCTGCAGTAAGTATTGCAGTGAAGAATGTTATGTAGAAAATATTTACAAAATTTGTTTGTAGCTATAAGATGCTTTACTTCACTGGACTTACTCGCCTATTAGACATTTGTAGGTCAGCTATTGCTTTTGTAGGGGCATCTCCAATGGGGGCAAGAGGGGCTATTGCCCCTCCAAAAACTTTTCTCGCTAAAATCACCCCTGATTTTGTGTAATCTGTATGAAAAAGACTTGAATTTTTGTTTTTGCTTACCAGAACTTAGTTGCAGGATACTGATATCTTGATATTTTAATATTACAAGGGTAGAAGGAGGCATAAACACGCATAGTAGAACAGCCATATATGGTGAAAGAAAAGAGTGGTTGTGGGAACTCTTATTATCACATTTAGTATGTTTTGTAAGAAACATCAAGAGGATGAGTGAGGACTATGAACTTAAAGAAAAGCTGTTATATACCCCTAACATTAGTAGTATTTTAGATTAACAGGTTTTTTCTCTTTCAGGACCAATGAAAGGGTGGAAGAGTTGCCCCCCAGGTTGCAATGATATCTATGCACCTGTTTGTGGTGGTGATGGTGTTTCTTACTCAAGTGTGTGTGCCTTAAAACTGACCTCGTGCAGATCACGCAAGAAAATCAAAATCACCAGTATTGGTCTTTGTGGTAAGTTGTTGATCGTGTAATCAAATTATGAGAGTTATATTTTGTCAGAAAGATTGTAGAACATGTCCTGGGTTATTAGTAGTCCACTTGCATTGGCATTTGCTGCATAATGAATTTAAGCTGCTTTCTTCCTACCTGGACATATAATGAAAATAGATTGCCATTTTTAACATGAAGTAGATGCATTTTGGTATTTGAAGGAGGTATCAGAAATCCTTTTTGCTGCATGAGACATACCACTGCATACTACTTATATTTCAGCACTTGCATTACATGAACTATTATTACTATTATTATTTCTCGTGAATAAAAAAGGATATATGAATGTTAAGGTAAACAGCTAAATGTATGTCTTGTATTGTCATTATTAAAACAGTGTTAACTTGGAGTACGTTAGTTTTGATTTTAAAATGCGCCTGTTTATTATTTTTATAGATAGCCTGTGGGATTAATGTGCATGCTTATGAACTGATTATTTAAGCACAACTGTAAAACTTGAAATACCTATGTGAGGCATCTTCCCCTTGTCATATCTATTAGACAGGTTTATTGACCAAATCATGGAATAAGGAATGTATACTGGGGACAGAATAAACCACAAATAATCATAGACATGCACTCTGCTAAAGATGACAATACTGCCTGTGTTATTCATCCAACTCCATTCCTTTTTTTATTATTATTGTCCTGTAGTTTTGGTACCAAGCTATCTACTATGTTTGACATTTTCTACTTTTTGTCATCTTGACTGTGTTGTTCTGTTTTGCCTTAATATTTCTGTTGCCTACTGAACTGCACTGAAAGCAACTTACTTATTGTCTTGTTCTTATTTTCTTCTGCTCTCCTTTTGTCGTTATCGTTTTCTCCTTTTGTCGTCATTGTTTTCTCCTTTTGTCGTCATTGTTTCCTTCTCCTTTTGTCGTCATTATTTTCCTCTCTTTTTGCCATCATTGTTTTTCTCTCCTTTTGCTGCCATTGTTTTCCTTTCCTTTTGCCATTGTTTTCTCTTTCTGAGTCAATTGCCAACTGAGCTATTCTGAATAGAACTCTGTTGATGGAAGGATGGATGGATGAATGGATGGATGGATGAATGGTCTTCATCATTAGTGTATTTTAAAGGCTCAATCAATTTGGGAATGTTTGCCAAATATCTTGACTGCTTTTTGCTTGATGCTTTACTTGTAAATTTGTTTCCCATGTAATTATGTATTGCTTATACTATTGCCATAAGTGTCTTGTTTACTTTGTGTTGTATGTTTGCTCATGTAGCTTCCGACAGATGCCCACAATTTTGTCCCTTCAATTACCGACCAATATGTGGCACGGATGGAAACCTCTACCCAAGTGAATGTGAAATGAAATTGACTGCCTGCAAAATGGGAAAAGTTATTAAAAGAGCCAAGAAAGAGGCCAAGAAAGCTTGCAGTGAGTTGCCTTTTTTTATTTTTATGTAATGTTTAAACATTATCCGTGCGCTGACATTTATCCTTTCTTGAGGATAGCAATTAATGTGAACCTTGTGAAGAGCTATTCCCTATGCCTATACCAATGGTTCAGACAGTGTCTTATAGTAGATATCAGGAGCTATGTGGATTAATCTATCTGTCTGTCTACCTGCCTACCAACCAACTACTTTATCTGTCTAATCTACAACTTTTATTGTATAATATAAAAACATAAAAATACACCTATTTTTTGACATTTCAATATCATGTATATTTGCTACGATATATAAACTCTTCCTTTTTACGACAAATTGGTGTTCCTTTCTTTTAAATACAGAAAAGAAGTGCGTTGTGTATTGCCCCGATAATGAAAAACTTGTCTGTGGACCAAATAATGAAACATATCTGAATATGTGTGCAATCAAGAGAAGCTATTGTCTAAAAGGACAGTTTGTGAAAAGAAAAGAAATCAAGGAAGGACAGTGTAGTAAGTATTTCCCTCAAACATTTGTTATTTTAAGTTTTGCTGTTCATTAGTTTCTTTTGGCAATTTGCTGTTTTTATTTTACTCTTTTGGGTCTTCAGTTATCACCATCCAGCTTTCAGTCAACAACGCACCATTTTGGGTTGATACTTTATCGTTTTTGGTGATCATCGATTCGTTTTCGGTTGACACCATACTGTATTCGGTTGATACCTTTTAATTTTCGGTAAAAGACAAGTGTAAAAGCCACGGTATGGATTGGAGCCAACAAACAGTAGATCGGATCGGTTGGATGTTGTTTGTTGTGTTTTATTGGTCCGGTGTTATCATAATGGTATTTATGCTGTTTATTGAAGGCGCTATTGACAAACTTAGGATTACTTAAGTTTTAAGGCAAACGAAAACTTCAAGAAGTGTCTTAAAATCGATTATTTGCTTGTTCAAACGCGACGATTTCACGTGTATAAATAAAACATTTGAACTTTTTTCAACGATTATACTATATTGGGATGATTAACGTTTGGATAATCAAGGGAGTACTGTAGACCTTATCTGCTCTCCTTAACAACCTTGCATAGTAACAGGTAATTGGGTCAATCAAAGCTGATCGCGGCAATGAAAGTTTTGGCTGTGGTGAGAGGGGAGGATAGGTCCTAGTTAGTTTTTCTGTTTTTCTGTTTTGAATATGCCATAAAGCTGTATTGCTGATGCAGCAATCATGAATTGAGGAAGCAGGCTTTAAGCTTCCGTATGAAGTCCGTTTGCCTCGAACATCTGGTATGTCTATGGATACAGAGTCAGAAGAAAGCTGACATGTGAAAGTGGACATGTTACTAACTTTACATCAAAGATTAGACTCTGCCAAGGTTTTTTTTGTGTTGTGAACACAGACATTCCCTTTACCGCCAGAAATTGCAAGTATATCTTGGAAGGCAGTAATTTGGTGATAAGGAGGAATCCTCATCTCTTTCCAAATATCTTCTCCCCCAACTCACTCATGCATTCATCAGACATTCAGCAATCTACAAGGCCTTAAAAACACTAGAATTATACCAAAATTAAGGACGCGTTCCGTGTGAAACTCTATTCACAGACCTCGTTGTTTGGCCCTTGGTCGAATTGGTTGCTATTGAAAGCCGGCCGTATGACGTAACACCGTAAAGGTCTACACGTGTATTCTGCTTGATAATAACGATAAGTTTTTTCTCATTTCTTAGAAAAAATGCCCAACAATACTCCAATCAAGAAATAAAGATTGTCGTTGACGCCTGAACAGATAACTAGCACCACGATAAAGAGGCCTAGTGCCCCAGACTGATGCTAATTGATGCTTAACTTGCTGGGTGCACTGGAAACTAGTGTCATAAACATTCGATGACAAGAAGGTACCCTGTGCTTGGAGTATGCTGCGCTGAATTTTTAAATTAAGACTGAAGTGTAGTATTGTGCTTATTTTTTACCATGATTAGCATAGCTGTCTCTTTGCTATTGCGTTCTTTAATGTTCGTGGTTGCAATGTTTTTTGCCTTTCAAGACAACCGTACTTTCACTCAGTTTGTCCGTAGTAGACGCGTGTTTTCGCGTTTTTGTGCGTGTCAAGAGATTTTTTTATTCTTTGGATAGTAGCCATTGTCGTTTGTAGTGATGGGTTTCCCTGTATTGTAACGAAGAATACAAGTTCTTTTATTATAAGGTTTAATTATTAATGCCTCAAGGCATTGTCAGATCTCTTCCTCTTATCAGTATCGCTCATCACGCGAAGGAAAGACTACATAAGTAAAAGGAGAAAAAAACAGTAGATTTAAAAAGAGGGAACAGAGGAAAGGTAACATGATGTTGGGCTTGACACTATAAAGTTTATAATCTTAAATAGGAGACTAGAATTCAGCAGGCAATGAGTTGCTTAGTTTTGCAGTTCTTAGAAGCGAACTGAATAGAAGTTCTTATTAGTCAAGCATTGGGACAGTGTATGGATACAGGTTTTAAGACGTCTGGTTGTTTATTTGACCCGTTCATGTTGTTTACTTTGATTGCATCAAGGAGAAGTGTTCTTTATTTCACTTCTTACGTAGCCTAGACATCGTTTTTTTGTCAAGATATAAATTAGAGTGTCAAGTGCTATTAAGTTGCCAAAAATTGGCTGAAGAGCTTGCTGCTGTTATTATAGAGCGTGTTATTACTATGAAGACCATGGTCATTCTGACCTTCTCTCTATTATGAACGTGCTCTTATTCACTTATGTTATTCAGATTAACAGGCTTTGATTTGTAGACGTCACTGCTTTAGTTCTGATAACCTTCCGATGGTAAGAGTTTTGACCTAATCAGGTTTTTTTGAGTAGATTTACATTCTTCATGGTAATTGTAGATCAATACAGTATGTTTGTGTTATGTCTTACAACAGTATGAAGTGTTTAGTGGAGACGTTTGCTCATTTTAGGTGTGTCTGATCCATTCATGATATTTATGCGACCTAAGTTAAATTTATTATTTGACTTGCGATAGACTTACGGACAATGTAAACAGCGCTTGTAAACATTTGTATTGGGTTACTTCAACATTTATAGGTTGTTAGGGAGCTGTTGCATGTGGTTTTTGGCTATTCATGAACAGGATTATGCGTCATTTCAATAAAACGTGTCATCTTTTTATCTCCAAAACCATATGTTTGTCCTTCCAGCATAAGGGGGACACTTAAATGCACTGTAGCTGCTAATCTGGTAGACCATAGTGACACAGTTGGTATTAGTCTGACTTAAAAACCCACGGCTCCGGGTTCAAATCCCATGTATGTTTGCATGTTATCGCCGCGACCCTAAAAGCAGTACTGCCTCACTTTCTCGTTGCAAAAGTAAGGTTGGGAATGTTTCATGGCCGGAATACAGAGTGAGGCAAGTGCACAGCCGAGGTATTATTTGGAAAATGCCCTACAAACCTGGCAAAGCGTGTAGCTGGAGTTGTGTCCTATTGTTAAAATCAAATTAAGAGTTTTGATGTGCATACTTGAAAATTTGCACTTCCGAGATCTCCTTGGATTCTGCCGTACTCTGCAGTCCGATTTCATGGGAAGACGCGTCAGATTGGGAGTAGCAGAGAATCGAAGAGGGATAAATGCCCCGTTTCCCCAAGTGCAAAGCAGTTACAAGTTATCCCCCCCACACCCCAACGCGCACACACGTTTGGACAATATAACAATGATAGACAGAGCCCCAACAATATATAGGATATGACGTAGAATGCAATTGCTGACGTTATGGGCTTCTTGAACTGTTTAAATGGTTGCCTTTATTTGATTTACTAATTAACGTCGATTGATGATGGCTGCTGTATAGATTAACTCATGTGTTGGAAATTAAGGACTCTCGTTCTGTTCATTTGGAACATACTACTTGATTTTTTGATTAATTGATTGATTGATCGATCGATAGATTAATCGGTCGATGATCCTTTTATTACAATGGGATTTTTTTCTCAAATTAGTAACACTGCCAAAGGAGACAACCAATGTTAATATTGCATGTAAATGCAATTCTTGCACTGTGACAGTCTGTTGCCTCAGTTGCACTCTGCACCTTGTCATACCATTTAACTCCTTCCAATTGAAACAGGATTGTATTTTTTTGAAAAGCATTCCTGTAACCCTAAAAGCCTGCTCAGTTAAGGTATATTTAATATCGTGGTTTAAGGACAATTTATAAATCGCTTGAAAGAATGTTCGTAGTGTTGCATCCAAACAGGTCTGATTTCTTTGAAGGTTTTTTATTTATCTCTCGTGTTTGTTGTCGTGTATGTTAGTAAACTGTTGTTATTGTGTATTTCCGTCATTTGGTTAGATTTGCGATGTCTGTCCAACATGGCACCTGGTGTATACGACGTTATAGTTGGGCCATGCTGTAGCTCACATGTACTTTGTTTTTTTTAATATATCCGGGGAAGTAAAGGATAAATAGTTGTACCAGACTTTATTTATTTATTATAGGATTATTGTTTGTAGGAACGTGTAGTTGTCGCTCAAATGCATACAGAAATACTGTCTCGGTCTCAGTCCGCCTTTCACTTAAACCAACGCATGCGCAGATATACTCCCTAGCCACCGGGTTTTTAACCAATTGAAACGAAGGTGATCAGAGTATCGATATTACGTGTTTGAAACGATAGCTGGGTTTGTGTGTTTGTCTGTTTGATTTGACATCTAATTTATTGACTTGATTGGTTTGCCTGTGAAAGGGGGCTGGGATAGTCTACTCCGCATGGTATATTGTATTGCATGTATTTGTAGCCATTGTTTGAGACTGCAATATCGCGTGTGGTTAGCACCATTTTTATGTCGGGATGTGTCGAATGATAACTGCTGGTGATCGTTCTTGTATGATCACAGCTTCGGATTTAACGATTACAAAGCTTTGAAAAAGTACTCTTCGTTAGAAAGAGCACGCACCTTGCCGAGTTGTCTCTGAATTTTTCTGTTTTCATGACTCGATTAGGTTCAGCGCATTGTGTGCCCTGGGATTTGATAAAACTGATGAGCAGAAAATGCATTAACTTGCTTTTCAGTTGGTCGACCATCAGACGTTTAAAGAAGTTGTAAAGAAGCCCTAGGGTTTTTATCCCACGTCAGCCAAAGTTGTAGATGCACTTATCAAAGACAACCATCTTAGTACCTTTATAAACGCACTATTAAACATCTAAGCTATTCCTTGACCAGGCTACTGTGCCCTGGACCATGTTACTGCACTAAGTCAGTGACCTCGCTATTGCGAATGAAATATTCTCACTTCCTGCTTCAGCATCTTGTCTATCCCTTGAATCCGCTACAGGACTTTGAAAGACGCTAAGGCAGGGTACTTGTTTGACATCTTAGCACGACTTAGCATCTCAAAATGATAGAAGTTTCTGCCCATTGCAGGTTTTCATGCTTGGAACCAGAACATTGACATTGGCACAGTGCAGATTGTCTCCGGTACAGCACCTGGTTTATTCCACGACTCCGCTATAGCACCTGGCCTATCCTGTGCCTCCGCTATAGCACTTGGTCTATCCTGTGACACCGTTACAACTGAAAATTCATTCCTTGACTACGCTACTTGAGAATCCGTCCATCCTGTTTCTCAGTGCTTCAACTTTTATAAATCCAAATTTCCTTATTTTTTTCCTTTTTTCGGTGAAATTTCCTTAAAACTCTCAGATTTCCTTGTGATTTCCTTCCACATATATTTGAAGGCAAAGCTATAAGATCACTAAAACTGGTTGCAAAATACGTTCTCAGCTTATGCTACATTAAAATGGTGCTTTGATAACAGAACACTACGTTGACTCTTGTAAATTGTAATAGCGCATGCGCAAATTCAAGTTTATTGCAGAAAATTGAGTATGAGGAACACAATTTTATCCGTATCAGAACAGAACGTAGAATAAAAGGAGTAAAGTTTAAAAGAATAAACATTTTAAGGCATAATAGATACACTAAAAGCTGTATTAAGCCTCTTGGGAGTGGGTGCTTAATCAATTTCGGAGGTCTAGCGGAGGGGATTAATATAGAGGAGGGGCTTATTGGAACGTTATTTTGTCTTGTGTAAATTGATTACATCGTCAACAAATTAGAAACGAAAAAACGTGATGATCGTTACACTTTTTCCTAGGGCTGGTATCGGCACTGACTTTTTTTCATACGTTGTACCATCATGAACTTCGGGATCTGATTCTGACGAGGTAGAGCTTGCTGGTTTTATTTTAACGTTGCAAAGCTCACTGAACTGAACAAGGACAGTGCTTAAATATTCATGTTTTTTGTACAGTGCCCCACGGTGAGATCATTGGACACTCTGTCATGACCGATATAATAATTAACTCAGGGACCTGCCTTCTTTAAAAAGACTTGACCTATTTGGCCGATTTTCTAGAGTGTGCATGAAATCGGTATGTTTGGCGAAATTGGGAATGAAAAACATTGTAATTAATGTCATTATCACTTTTTAACTATACAACTGCTATAGTTATATAATCTACAAGGGATGGGAATTAAATGGCACGGAAAATGGTTCATTTCCACGCACAGTAACCGTCTCCTCCTTGTTCCTTTTCACGCACGGTAACCGTCTCCTTGTTCCTTTTCACGCACGGTAACCGTCTCCCGATATTCCTTTGTCGTACGTAACATGGGAATTTGGTCAAGACGTGAAAAAGTCGTGTTATTGTCTGATTCTTTTCAAATAGTTAAATTAGCTCGAGTAAGATTAAATTGCATCGACGCACAAAGATTCTTTTCATGCCAAATGACGTTGACTCATGAAGCCTAAAGCTGTTCCCTGTCGACTCATTTTCATGTAGATATAATGTTTGTCTTTGTGTGAGAGATTTAAGTAACAAAAAAGCATCCCACAACTTTCTTCGTCAATTCTTTAAGGAACACAGAACTCATGGAATGGCATGCTAAATCTGACTGCATACAATATTTCTTTTGTCCTGAACTAAAGCTGTGGTTGGCTTTGCAAGGCAGCAGATCAAATGGTCGTTATCACAGATGTAAACAGCCGTTCTCGTTCTGATGTTTTGTGGCTGGGACCCATTTGAGTCGAAAAGAACATGACCTAAACAAGATACGTCGCTCTGCGTGGGTGTTATTTGATCTGTTCACGTTCTAACCCTAATCCGGCGACCGTGTTTCACTCTGACGCCTCCTGTGGAGGTATGTGATATATATCTATCGGACCGACATACGACAAAAACTTTTTGCTTAGGCAGAGGAGGCACCTTTTGTTTGCGCTGCTGTAAGCGGGGCTAGATGCGAGTGTTTGCCAGGAGATAGAGTACTTAATGTTCTTGTCCTTAACTGTCAAAATGTACTTACTGAGTTCAGTCGAGTTCCTGTCTAAATGATGCAGTGTGGTATCGGTATCTCGTTTGAATTCGTTTTCGGTGAGTCCGATGTAGTTTTCCATAGTGTGACCATTATCTTCCCGTGTGACCGTGGCTTGGTATATTATAGAAGACTGCAGGCAGTTTCCGTCTAGCGGGCATGCGTTTTGTTGCCGGCAGTTGCACAGTTTCAGACTTCCAAAGTCCTTGGTATCACGAGACGAAACCCAGCGGTAGGTAAGGGGAAATTCATTAATTTTTCTGTGTTTCGGCTTAAGCCCTCATCATTCTCAGATATATGTAGTATCTCAACAGACACAGTGCTTTTGATATACTTTTATATATAGTTATATATATGTGCCGTGATGGCACGGAGGTTTGAGTGCTGGCTTTCAAGTCTGAAGATTGCAAGTTCGAGCCCGGTCGGCTCCCACTTAGTGCAGCTATTGTGGTAATGCCCACTCTTGACAAATATTTAAAAAAGCACTGTGTCTGTTGAGGTATCATATATATAATATATGATATAATATAATATCCGTATTCAGTCAAATGGAATTGTCGCCAGGAAAAATTTGTAGCAACTCGAAGTCACCATGACATCTCACGTCAAACAAAATGGCCACTAAAGACTTGTAGAACGGGATAGCAAAAGTCATTCTTTACATGCACATTGGAAATTCATATATATATTATTATGATCATAAATTGATTATTCTTTCTCCATTTTCTCCTATTTCCTTCAAACCTACCTACTTACTTCTTAAATCGTTCCACCTGTCCTATCCACCCCTTCTTCCCTTCCTCCTAATTATCGCATACTTCCCTTCCTTCTTACTTCTTTCCTCGTAACTCCCTCCTCCTAATTCCCTCCCTTCCTGCTGCCTCTTTTCTCCCCTTCTATCTCTCTCTTTCTTACCTCCCTCCTTTTCCCCATCCTCCTTATTTCCTGATGCGTCACTCCCTCCCGTCTAAATCCCTCTTTCCTGCGTCGTTCCTCCCTCCCTCTCTCTTTCCCTCTTCCTCTCCTTCGTCCTTCGTCCCTCCCCCCCTCCTTCCTTCGTCCCTTCCTCCTCTGTGCTAACTGATCACATTATTACTATCGACAATAAGAAGAGAAGCCGCTTCTAGGAGAGAAAAATTGACAAAACAAGGTGTCCCATTTAGAACAACCATAATCACGTCTAAAATCCCACATGATCTTTCCCACAATGTAAGGTCTTAACACCGACCCATTTCCAAATTTCTTACTTGCGTCAGGGGAGGGAGTAGGACAATCCCTAAGAACATCAAGCCATGCCACAATCCGGAGAGCATTGAGACCGTGTCAAAGTACTTGACCTTCATACCAAGACATTGCCCGCACTTAACTGCGCACGTATTGGGGTCTGCTCCATGTATTATAAGCGGGCAAAGTGAAGACAATACTGAAAACCAGATGGCGACTGTGATCATGAGTGAAGAATGGACCATAAACCTTGTCACTCCCCTCTAAGCGCCCACTGCACTTACGTGGATTTATTGGATCCATACAAGCCTTCTTTACCTGGGTGATCCACTGGAGCCAAAATCTGATAGTAACATATGATATCACTCGAGAAAGTATAAAAGTTTCAAACATTATCTGATGGAATCCGAATGTTTGTTTCTTGCATGACTCAGTCAGTGCAAAACAGTTGACAAGGTCACCTAGCTTAGCTTCGCAAGTTTGATAACGCCATTTTAGTTATTTTTTGTCGTAAACATTAGGTCTTTTGTGTGTTTACCCTTTAAGGGAGTCACGTATTCATGAAATTGATGGTGTCTTCGAAGTCATCCGAAGGGAAGATACCATGCTTGTCAACGAACAATGAATCTCAAGGTTGAGACAAATAATCGGTTAGAGTCAAAGGGAAGTTAAAAATGAAGAAATACTTGCAAGCTTAATCATTTCTAGTCATGCTGGGAAAAAAAGAAGTGATTTAAACGGGTTACAAGTTCGCTTGGTGACTCAGCAATTGAAAATGAATAAATATTGACAATCAGAAGAACAAAATTAAAGTAAATATTGCTATCTTGAAATCAAACAATAAAATGAACACGAGTGTAGTATTTCATACGTGGAAGTTCAAAGTAAGAGTTACTGTGCACAGCCATCCTATCTGAGAACTGAAATGAAACCTTGTGGGCAAGGATGGCGCTGTGGGCTGTCATGGGGGAGGCAGCTGCCCACCAGGAAATTGTTAATGACACCCCGTCGGCCGCCAAATATAAAAGAGAAAACAATTGTTGGCACTTAGATTTGCCGAAGATAGAAAATTGTTGTCTAGAGTCTGTTGAAAAGCAACAATCCAATCGCATTATATTAGGGTGTGAAAGGCACCAAATGAAATTTAAATACCTAGACATTGATATTGTATTTTCATGGATCTTTTGTTTGCTACAACTGGCCGTTCTTATAGTTGATGAATTGTTTACCAACACGTTTTATTTACAATTACATATAATTTCATTGATAATAAAGTATATTATAAATAGTTCAAATATTTTATCAAGGTGACAAGTTGAGAAGTGACGGCTCGAATTCTCAATATCTGTTTTTAATACAGTAAATATATATATATATATGTATATATATATATATATTTGTCAAGAGTGGGCATTACCACAATAGCTGCACAAAGCGGGAGCCGACGGGGCTCGAACCTGCAATCCTCAGACCCAAAAGCCAACACTCAAA
>JANTCA010000280.1:0-12818 GCA_024741275.1 Chironex yamaguchii
TCCACACCCTGTAATTATGTATTTAATAATTAAGTTTCCTTTTAATAAATCAGTTGCAAGCTGAAGCTACTTGTGAATTCTGTCGCCTTATTCTGCGCAACTCAATAAATTCTTATCCTTTTCACCCACAGGGCAACCAAAGTACAGTTTGTATATCATGTTTATGTCGTCTGTGATAGAAGTTTCTGGAGATTTGATGGTAAACTTCCATCGCACATAGCAGAAATTATCAGGGTGGTTCTTGTATTCGCGTGGTATTTTGTCATAGAGGTTGCAAATGAAATTTCAAGTGCTTAAATGATTCATGTCATTGATTATGAATCATAGATTGATTGATGTCATTAAATAATAATTGTAAATACTCCAATTGTTTGTTGCATTTGATCCACCAAAAAACTTATTTAAAACACATAATCAAATAATACATGATACTAGCTGTATCGATTTCATGCAGATAGTTAAACTTTACTTCGTTTTTGTGAAATAAGGGTTCTTCTACCGGCATATCTCTAAAACCTGATGTGCTAGAGGAAAACTAACTACATTTCCAAAATCAGCGCAAACAATGCCCTATCAAATTGTTGTTGAGATTTCTGATGAAAAAATATGTGTTGACCAATGTAATAGTATCTTCATGAAACAAAAACTAATGAGGAAATCATCGTGGGAAAAATCCCTTTAACATGACGCCTATTACTCCAGGTCATTTAAATATTTACATTTGAGAGTTTTTCACTCTCGGAGTGTTTCTAGTTATAATTGTTTTGACCAATTTCAAGTACCTCAAGATTCTCCACAAGCTCAATACCTTGGTTACGATGCAAGTACCCCGTCAGTGACAGTACCAAGTCAAAAAAAAACACGTGTTTACAATGAATAACATATAATTTTCGTATTTCATAGTCAGGGGTTAGCCATTCAAAAATTACTACACATAAAATTGGTTACTTATCCAAGTTCTTCATGGGTAAATGTACTGGAAAACACAGCATGTACCTACTAGTAGAAATAAAGTATTTTTAAGTCTTTTTACATTGCAGAAATTGCATAACTAAAATACTGACTTTCTACATTAAAACTACCTTACATCACCCCAACACATTGTCCCTGGAGGTTCTGAATAAAGGTTGTTGACTCACAAAGTGTCATACAAATAATGTGAATACATAAGTAAAGTGTTGAAAGGATTTATAGAAATTGCTAAGCATTCCTTTCAAAGACATAAGGCATTTTAAAGGCACTGAACAATTTTCGTTCCCACTGAAATATATTGACAATTTGGAATATAACTGTGCTAACAAAAAATCCGAGCATCAAACCAGATCTCGAACACAATACAAAAATCTCTATTAAGAAAGAGCTATCAAGAGGAGACAGCGTTTACTAAATATAGCCCAGGGCCTTCAATGAAGCCTGAATCACAGTTTGGAGCAACATACTTCCAAAAGCTTTCTTTCTTACGTGATGAGTCAAGGAAAGAGTCATTGCCTGAAGTCGGAACATTCCAACTTGATGAACGAGTTACATGTTCTGCCAAGTGATTGCTGGATGAAAAGTTACAAGCAAATTAAGTGAAGGAGACACTGTGGCTACATAGGCATGCTATCACAAAAATTGCATAAAGGGGTTCTACAACAGGGTCAGAGCAATTGATTCAGAAAAATCAAATGAAGAGAAGACACAGTGCTTAAAGGTATTACAACAGTCGAAATTGAAAAATACGTAAGGCAATGTATTGAGGAAGCAAATCATGTTGTGCTAGAATTTAACTTAAAGGAGGTAATGGATCTAAATGTTACGAGAATGTAGTTTCATGGTTGTACAGTAATGTATACGCATAGCACAAGAATTAAAGATAATACTTTAACACAGATTCCGGAGCTAACAGAGTACAAAATGGGACGAGATGTCATTCCGACAGTGCCTGAAGATAGCGGAGACGCCATATTTGAAGTCCGTGTTCTGCAAGATGAACAGCTGTGTCTACCAAAGGCAGTAATTATAATTTGAAATGACATATTTTGTTAGCCAAAAAAGAAGAACAACAGAAATATACAAGCAGCGAAATTTAGCAGACTGAAATTCAGTCTGTATCCAAACCTGCAATAAGTTTTACAGACATGGTTTTTAAAGGCTCAGATGTGGTAAATGAAAAGGAAAACGATACTGCATTAACAATTTGCAATTGTTACATTTCAACACAAGGGAAAGTCGTCGAAAACGAAGTCTTAGTGGAACAACTTTCCTCTTTACTTGAGCCTTAAGGCACATACGAAAACTCGAGGAAAAGGCCTTACTGCAGAGCTTTCTTAATCTGGATTTGGTTTTATTTTCAAAGCGAGTTATGGAAATTCGGAGTGACATTGCAAAATAATCGTGAATTATACGACGAACAGGGATCTCTTTGGCCACCGAAGTTGCAAAAGAATGTATTCATAGTCGCTGCAATTTATAACTTGAACCACGACCCGAGGTTAAGCATCTTTTTTCATAGCATGGAATAAGCACAATTGCTGAGAAGCTAACAACAATACATAAAATGGGAAAATAGTTCTTGCTACAAACGAGAAAGGCATCGTTTCACCAGTAGCATTCATTGAAGAGCATGTTCCTCGGGGCATGTTCTCAAATGTAAGCATCTCTCAGCAGCTGGTCGCCGAACAGTTTCAGTTAAAATAGTTGATACAGCTATGGTGATCATCGCAATTGGCCGAAGCGATTGGTTCTGCAAAATATTTCGTTACGTTAGCGATTTTGATGTGAAAAAGGAATTGTGCACCAAACTAGCACTCCCTACTCATCTCTGCAGAATGGGGTGTCAGAAAGAATAAACCTAACTTTAGCTGATTCCGCTCGCACCATGCTGAACCACGGAAACATACCGTCTGAATTTTGGATGCATACAACTGTTTATTTAGACAACCGTAGTCTGACTGTATTAGTGAAGGGAGCTACTCCGTTTGAACAGTGGACTGGTCGAAAACCCGACGTTTGCAATTTACCAATTTTAGGCTGTTTGGCGTACTTTGATGACCATGCACGAAGCAAAAAAGAAGCAAAAGCATCTAGATGCATGTTTTTGGGCTGTTGGACAACCCAAAAAGGTTACGACATTGGGCCACAAAAAGTTTTATTTTGTTGCAGCGTGGTGTGTAATGAGACAGTTTATGGAAACAAGCATGCTGGTGGTGAGTAGATTGTAGAATCTCAATCACAAACTGATGTGGATGAGTGTAAATCTGATGAAGCCGATGAAAATCTGCCAGTTTCGAGGATCAAAATCACCTTTCACAAATATTTTCCAACCTAACCTCTCTCCTCTCAGTCTCATTCCGTAAGGCAAAATCACTTAAAGACAGGTTAGTTAGAGCTAAACTAGAAAGGAACAGAGGAGATGGAGATAGAGGTTGTGCTGAATGTGGAAAAAGACGGCCCAGAGTTCGTGATCTCATTGAAAGTTGTGATAGCTTTAGTAATGGGGTCGGTAGCGAGGTATACAAGATTAACCATAGGTTTGATTGTGACTTTAGTGATGCAGAGTATTTGTTCTAATGTAGAGTATGTAAAAAGCAGTATATAGGTAGCACCAGGACTCCATTTAGTCTTTGTGTTAATAACTATAAAGCAGCCAAGAGGAAATTTCAGAAGGGTATTAGTGTTCCAGAAGCTGAGGTTTTGGACATCATTTAGAGGATGGTCACACTAGTTTTGAGCAGGATTGTAGACACATCATCATAGACTTCATCTCGGGAGACAGGAATTTCCACTATACCCGGTTGCCTAATGACTGCATGAGCATGAAACTAGTAGTAGCAACAAGGTCTCCTTTCCTACGTTTATATATATAATGTTACTCATAATTACACTTGTCAATTATATACTGAATTAAAAACAAAGGTTTTTACTAGAGGGAATATATAGGAAATAAGAAATCTATTTACAGGTGTTAAGCAAGTGTAACGAACCATGATATTTTTACGTTTGCCCACGCACTCTGTGCCTGAAAAACGAAACAATACTTCATGGTCTTAAGGACTGAGTGAAAGGCTCGGTTTCCTGCTACGTGCGCGTATTCTCCCAATGTTACTTATCATATATATTGAAAAGTGAAGGAGCGAGGACTCACCCGCGAGATATACCATTTTTCAGAGTATGTCGTCTCGACTTCTTGCTACCCGTTTGTCCATAAAAGTGACTGCAGTGGATCATGTTCATTATAAATCCGACCATTTGCTTCGATAGGATTGTCTGAAGCAACTTCAATGTCAAGCCTGTCTGCCAAATGGTATCATATGCTGCTGTGAGATCAACAAATACAACGCCAACTTTTTGCTTCTTGTCAAAGGCGATGTCGATGTCTTGGAAAAGGCAACTTGATCCAGCGATTTGGTCTGAAACCGGCTTGGTGGTTTGGGAGGACGAACTCTATAGTGGGTTTGATGTTATGATATATCAGTCTTTCAAGCAATTTGTACGCAACACAAAGGAGGAGGATCGGCCGATAACTGCTGGGCGTATCAGCTAGCTTATTTGTTTTCAGGTGTTCTACAACTTTTTTCACTTTCCATATTTTTGGGAGTTTGTTAGACTTCAGAGCAGACGAGAATGAACAACGACAGAACCAACTGCAAACAGAACAAACTGGCCAATGTTTAAAAATATCAACAAATGAAGTGTTTTAATGTATTTTGTTAAAAGAGAGCCTCCAGGGATCGAACTCGCAATCCTCAGACTCAAAAGCCAACACTCAAACCGAAATGCCATTGCAACATAAAGGTTTGATAAAGGAATTTGAAAGTCGCCTTGAAAATTTGCGAAATTGCGCTAAAACATACTTAAAAGCTTTTTTCGTCTGACACTCTTCAGAGTATGAAACGTCAGAAAGGAAAGTATATGTATATGGCAACTTATTCGTACAAAACATGTAGCAAAACTAGCCAATGCTAGACAAGAAAGGAAACAAAGAGAAAATAAAGAAACAAAACATTATTGGAAGAGTCCATGTGAAAAAACGAACTCTTTCTACCTACAGAGCGCTGGTTTTCTTGTTTTAATGTAGACAGACTTCAGTACACTTATATGATCCATGACTTACAGTCAATGTGACCATCACGTGCACAGCCATAGAATCACTAAGTCAGATGAGTAAGGATGAGGCACTAGTCAAAACAGAGTAGGGGCAGTCACTTCAAGTCATAATACTTAATACAAACTCCTTTAACACGATTCATACAAATGCTGTGGTGAACAGGTGAAGACGAGTTGCCTAGTTGTTGTTGTCGCTGCCCAAACTGCCCGATGCATCCTGCTAGCTCCGCAGGTCTTTTCAATAGATCATTTTTTTGTTGTCCACAGAGGGAATTGATGAGCCTTCTATAGATGGAGCGAAGTTTGGCCTGAGCTGATGGCACTTCTGTTCAATACTTGTTTCGAGTGGTGACCGTCTAACAGGATGTTGAACAGGAGGGGGGTTGGGCCTGGTCGGCTTAAGTTGTGTTGTGTTGCCAATGTCAGAATTAACTGGATGATTTGCGTACAACCCAGTACTTCAAGATAAATCTAGCTCTGCTTGCGTGAGACTGTATAATGAGAAAGAAGATCATATTCTGCTAAAAATTCTGCTTCAATTGCTACAAGGCTTCAGAAAGTAATAAGAATAGGAAAATACTGTAGTCAAGCGCTAAAGATACGCTCTAACTAAGAACAACACTTCTTTCCGCGATTGTAACAGCTGTATTTAATCAATATGTAGACATAAGATAATAAATGAATCTGGCTCTATTTACGTACTTTGTGTACCATTATTATCCTAATTTACGTTTAGTCTCACTTTTAAGAGCAACTGCTACCCCGCAAGAAGGATTATCAATAAGAACAACGTAAGGGAGAAGACGCGGGATATTTGGCAAGGTAAAGGCTAATGGGCAATGTTGTTTGCATAAGGTTTTATCTTTTGAAGAACGTTCACTGAAGGGTTTCGCAAATTGTGTAAATTCTTCTTAAAGGAAAATCACCATAAAGTGCTGTGACGACTGAAAAAATGTAAAAGTTGTACCATAACAACTTCTGGGAACAAGAAAACGGCCCATCCAAAATTTTTCAATTAGAAGGCCTAATTCATGCCACAGATAAAAAAATTTCTCACATGCCTCCAGCCTTGTAGTTCGTAAATTCGCTAATTGATGGTTCTCTTCTTCACAAAGCGGAAAAGTTACAGATTATATATCACTGGTTATATATAAACTTCACGGGGCTAAACATTTACCATAACGAATCCGGCTTTTAAAGGAGATCAAAATTCATTTTGTTTGTGTGACTTTGTGTATAATCCCAAAT
The DNA here is from genome assembly GCA_024741275.1 of Chironex yamaguchii. Lineage (NCBI taxonomy): Eukaryota > Metazoa > Cnidaria > Cubozoa > Chirodropida > Chirodropidae > Chironex > Chironex yamaguchii. Next base: position 6,337 of record JANTCA010000280.1, read on the forward strand.
GTTCTCGTGAACTACTGGACCGACTTCAATGGTCTATAGCGCATTCTATAGGGAATCGCTGTCGCTCGGGATGTTTCGTTCCATTTTCGACAATTCAGTAATTTCAACTTTTCCAGAGCTTTTTCTCGATTTTCTGAAAAAGTTTTTCGAACTTTCGCCCCAAAGCCAACTTAAAATCAATTTTGCAATTAATTTTGCTATCTGTTATTACATGAACAATCTTTTTGTGGTACAAAGCTTGAAAATCGCCTTGAAAATTCGCGACATTGCGCTAACAACATACTTAAAAGCTTTTTAAGTCTGACACTCTTCAGAGTGTGGATCGTCAGAAAGGAAAGTATATGTATATGGCAACCTATTTATACGAAACATGTAGCAAAACTAGCCAATCATAAACAAGAAAGGAAAAAGAAATTGAAGAAACAATACATTATTGGAAGAGCCCAAGTTAAAAACGAACTCTTTCTGCCTACAGAGTACTGATTTTTTTGTTTTAATGTAGACAGACATTCATAGAAATTCATATGCTACTAAGCTTTTTTTGTGGTAGGTACATTTGTGGTAGGCATTTTAAGCTTTGTGGAAGTTAAACTTTAAGGTAGATTTATATAGTTTCTTCCAAATTTTTGCGGCGATTATCAAGAAATCTCTGATTTTCATAGATTAATGCACAAATCTACGTCTAAAAGACTATTCAGTGCTAACTATCTTCGATCAAGATGACACATTCTGTCTTACGCCATTCTTAATGTTCTAAACTATAGATTTTACATTGATCTTTTCATCTTTTGAGAATGATGACCACGACGAACAACGACTCTAGAATTTTAAAAGGGGCAAATGTATTGTAATGTTAAACACTTCTTTGATAATTACATGCTTTCATAAGAACTAATTTAATATCCATATTAATCCATTCAGATGTCACTTGAATTTTTGTGACTCTTCCAACAAATTCTATTAGGGCGTTTCAACCAGCTTTGTCTCGTCTTTAGCTAATGGAACAGAAAATTCAGTAACTTAAGTACTGGACAAAGTTTATTGTGACATTACAAGTTAACAAGAGATTTCTTAGTGGACATAATTGACTTCTTTTGAAATACCATTAAAAATATGCAAGGACAATAGAATCATAAAAATACCAAAATCAACCAAAACAAAACCCCTACATAAGCAAAACAACATAAAATCCAGTGATATTCTTGTAAGAGAAACATTTCAACAACTGAACTACGATCAGGCCTGAAACGACAACATTGCGCGTCTAATAATACGTGTGTTCTTTTCTATAACCCAGTCTCCATATTGTAGAAGTTAGATAATGACAGCTTACAAACAAGTCAAAACTTATTTTACTCCTCATCTTGGCTTAAGAATTCTACCTTAGTCAATTTATGCTATTCAGAAAGGGTTTTAAAATGCCGCTGTTTGGTGTCGATATCAAAACCGAATTTCTAATTATATGGAAAAGACAGCAGCTATCTAAAGCTAATATAGGTGCTATTTGGTTAGTGAAATCAGTGTTTGTACTGCACTGGTTGTAAAAAACCTCGGTCATGATTTGACTAGAATATCAGTTTAGTAACCCAAGTGAATGAGGCCAGCGTGCATTCTGTGTAAAACAGAGGTACGCCAGTAGCTCTTCAAATGTACGCCAATGCTCACGATAACAGTATTTATTCACAAAAATGACGCCAAGTTTGAAAAAAACCCCAGCAAAGACCAATAAAAGGTTGTTTATTATATGAGTATCATAAACAACTTGTATAGGCATGGTCTTCGCCAGTGGTTGAGCTACTGTTGTAAACAAAACGAGTAACCAAGTGATGATATACTTTCAATGACCCACCAGTGCCACCTAAAGAGGACCAATTCATCATCACGGCAAACGTCTTCTTCATTCTTTCCTTGCTACACTGGGCAGTTATGCAGGTGACCAGTAAGTTAATGCTTTGGGTGACCATATTTGTCCACACAATTCATTTGTGATATGATCATTGCTTATCTAGTGCCCAGTCCTGTTCTGAAGATTTGCTTTGCTGTGAGATGTAAAGTGATGGCTGCTAAAGTACTTGAGCCGATGTAAATTATCGTCTGTTTCAACACGACGAATTCCATCAACTAAAAGGTCCACAGGCATTTTTAGCACACCATCAAACTTCACACTGTATAGGAGTTTGATATTGAAACCTCGCGTTAAATGGGGTGGAAACTGTTAAGATTGTTATTCGTCTAAACTGACACGGCTCGAATTACAAAGTAGTGGCCATATTACGAATTGTCTCCTTTATACTGAGAGGAAATTTTACCCTCAAATAGTCTCTTATCTCTTAATGTGCTCTTCTATGGCGCCTACGTGAGTGTCCCTTTGGTGCCAAGTGTCACTGATCATAAATCAAAAGCGTCAAAATAATGCACGGAAATAACAGCATGCAGAAATACAGCAGTCACCACGAAATTTTCGCCGTCGAACACAAGAGAGAATAAGAAAAAGACCGAGTTAGCATTTTGAATTCCACAGTTTCACTGAAAAGCACTCACTTTATCTTCGCCATCGAAAAGTGCCTTGTTGCAGTGGCGGCCTGGCTGGTGGGGGCAGGGAATCGTAGCCCCTCCAGCAAATATTTGATGGGGCGCTAAAGTTTAGAAGGGTTGCCAAAAACTAAAAGTATTTCGATCGCGCTATACTATCCTACTATCTTCCAGCACAATGTTACAGGTTAAGGGTGCCTCTTTTAAGACTTACAAGGGAGCTGTGACAGAGTCAGACCGTTGGGAGCTTGAGACATTCCATGCTGCAATGCATAAAGAGTCTAGTGGAATCAGGGAGCGTTTTAAGACGAGACTAACCTTTCTAACAACTTTGTCATTCTTTACTTCAAGTAGCTTTTCGCACCTCCTGTAACAGTACAAGGCCTCCCTTGATCCTCAGAAAGACCTTGAAAGTTTTTGCCAGATATACAAGCGGGACTGTTAAAGACGAACTATTTAATGTTTTCAAGACATTCGGCAAGTTAAGTCTGGTCTTCCATGATGAAGATGACACGGATATCGATGACGATGATGATGATCACGACAACGATGTTGATAATGCTAGTGGTGATGCTTATGTCCGAGCTCACAATTTCATAGATGAGGATTGTGCACAAATCAGAGCAACGAGGGTCAAAATGGTGATAGGCAGAGTTGCAGTTGAAACAGTGTGTGACAAACAGAGAACAAGGCCACTTTCCTTCACTGATGTTCTTGCTATCATCTGTTGCCCAGATCTCAAGTTGATAGACGCATACCCAACGCTATGTTAGGTGTACTTCATCGCAGAGGCCATCCTTGTCAGCTCCACTACCACAGAAAGGTCGTTTTCAGCACTGAAGAGGATCACAACGTGGATAAAATCAAGCATAATCCAAGAAAAATTAAAATCCCGGCTAGAAATGACCATCAAAAAAATTTGCTAACCTTAGATGTAGAATCGGGCGACATCGAAATTATATATCAGTTTTTGCTGGAAATCATAGAGTACCTGCTCCAATATTAACTCTGGTCTGCAGAATCGCACTCGCATGTGGTTATGCCTCATCAAGAGTTGAATGACCTTTTTCGTCTATGATGTTCATCGATGCCCCAGAAAGGCGATGTAGCACACCGTTTCTTTAGCTTGCTCTGACTCACCATTTCTTTGCAAAGAATCTAACTCGTGACAAAACTTGTGACTTTTCTGTTGAGAGGCTATGGCATTTTTTTGGTTAATATAACCTATTTTCAACTCATATTTGCTTTGTACGCATGATTTATTCCAAATAGACACTACATTACTTGTTATGCACGTTTTCTTCTACAAAAAAACCCCTGCTCCTCAACGTATGATTCTTGCTCGAGTTTACGCACCCCAGCGGATATCTACAGCTGCCTGGTTGCTCCCCACATTACAGTGCAATCGAGGGAGAGTGGTGAAACTGGGTGACATGGTTTTCTCTTGCCGACCACGCAAGATGGTTAGGTACACACAAGAGCTGCAGGTTGTTATCTCAAAAACTGCATCGTCTCCTTCCTTTTCGTTCTCTGACGGTAAACCGAAACAAACGATAAGACTCAAACATATTTATTCAAGGACAATGGTATCAATATGGTTTGATGTTTGGCGAAATGGAAAGTGGAAAGGACAGTTACTTTCTAAGAGCCAAACGTTCTACGTTATATCTAGGATATACCTGAATCTGCAAGGAAAAAACCGAGCCAATGCATACAACGATCGCGAATAAAGGAAAACATTCTGGTGATGTACAGAGAAAGACACTACAGGTTGCTGTCTCTGACTGTGAATAGGAAACACAACTACATCTTTGGCTATAAACCATGACTAGAAGTTTTTAGCATCAAGAGATGAAGACTGACGCAGGATGCTACAAACGCTCTTGCAATCCATCCATTGTTGATCAGTCCTGGGTAAGAACGTTTTGTGGTCCATTCCGAGACGACAGGACTTTTGACTAAGTTAGCGCTAGTACAAAATAAGACTATATCGATCACAAAATATGCCACTTGGGTAACAGCAATCGAACAAAAGTCAGAAAGATATGGTTTTTAAACAAAACCTTCCAATGGCACAAAATTTAAAAATCGTTCTACGTAACAAAATCAGCGGTAATCATTTTCGTCTAACACTGATCTCATCAGAACATGGTAACAGACGACAGTTTGTAGTGTACGTTACGATAGAAAAGCTTAATAAACTTGGAAATTCTTGACTTGGTGGACTCAATGGACGCTAGAGTTATGCTTCGAACAATGGTCAGCTACATCATACTGTTTGGTGTCACCATTCTGAACATCTCTCTTGTGCTCTTTTTCTCTTTGCCTCAAAGAACGTTTTAACTCACGAATGTAGCGGTGGCATGACAGTCCTTACAATCTAGTTTGTATACAGTGTTGTTGCTTTCTTCTAGAGGGACTGGATCCTTTGAGTGGACGTTGCCGCCAAAAGTAGCACTCTTTTCCACTATTTAAAATCTCACTACGTGCGTACGAAAACGTGTTTGAATAGTGCAATGCGCATGCTCTCGTCGGAAAAACACGCTGGCGCGGAAATTCTACTGACTGGAAATTGGCCTTTACATGATTATGATAGGTCCTGGATGTTTGGTGGAAATGTACAATCTTGTGTAAGATGCAGGCACTATTTGTTGATAATGAGCCTGCAGGCGCCCCCTGTGGATGTAATACACGGACCCCAGAAGTATGCTAAGCAGTACACAAACGTTTCGAATTTGTATGGTTCCCAGCGCCCTTTGTAGATATTTAGCAGGCAAGAACTCGAAAAATAAGTGTCATGAGCTGTACAAAAATAAACAATATTTACGATGTTGTGAAAGACGAGCATTATGCAATTTTACCATTCGTTCTTGATTTCATACATATACGTCACATATCACTTCTCATTTTTTGAGTTATCCTTGTTTAACTTACCAAATATATATCCACTCATAAAAGCACTTGTGTCAACTGATGATGCCTTCAGCCGAAACACACAAAACAATTATGAATTTCCCCTTGCCCATAGCTGGGTTTCGTCTCGTCATATCAAGGACATTAAACCTTCACCAAATCTTTTTTGTGCCGTGATGACATGGAGGTTTGAGTGTTGGATTTTGAGTCTGAGGGTTGCAAAGTCAAGCCCGGTCGGCTCCCACTTGGTGCAGATATTGTGGTAATGCTTCACTCTCGGCAAATAAATGTAAACATATATATATATATAAACATACATAAATACATACATACATACATACATACACAAATACATAAATACATACATACATACATACATACATACATACATTTTATAGACGGTAACACATACATACATTTTATAGACGGTAAGACATAACTATCATTAATGGCCCTAACATCAAACATTTATAACGCTGAAACCACGTCTCCTTCTTTTTGTTTTCCCTGCTCTTAGAATTAGAGTTCACAATTACCTCCTAATGAAGGGCTAATCCTACAGCAAGGGCAGACACGAGAGAAAACAGGTTCAGAGTACAAAATCACATGCTGTTTTTCTGCGTTAGTTTTAAGTAAAGATATTTGAAATTCAATGCGGTTTTATCTGACCCAAATGTGTTTTCTAACTTTTGAAATTGGAGTTTCTGATTACACTGTTGTAGAAAACGTTTGTTTGTAATCCAGAGAAATCACATCAATCAATTTGCACCGATAACTCAAATACTCACACACAAACGACTTAGATGGTATTTTAGGGAATTACGATTTTAGTTTCATTATTTTCTAGTGATCTTCGCTTAAGGATGGGTCACAATAACTCCAAGCCAGCGTTCAAACAAGGACATGAAATGCCCTTCAGAAGGTTTTTGTGTCGGAATGGCACACCTATTTGAGCGTAGGATTTTTAGTCTGAGGCTTGCAAGTTAGATTCTTCTCGTTTCCCTCTTAGTGCGGCCTCTGTCTAATGCCCCATGATG
>JANTCA010000282.1:0-12818 GCA_024741275.1 Chironex yamaguchii
CCACCCCACCCTGGTGCCTCTGCGAAATCATTGTAAGTAGAAGCGTACAGAACTTTGCGAAAAGACAGGTACCCCGTTTAGAATCTGAACTGTGACCACAGTAAACTAAAAAGTTGCCATTCAACACAAATTGTATTATTTAATACGATTTTAAGCCGAGATCTTATTATCTTATTAATTTAATTTTCCAAGGTCGCTTTTTCACCTCAGCGTTGGTAAAGTACAATAATTTTTTTATGTTTAAATTATTAGCATAACCCGCGATTATAACTGTTGCCTCGTTTTTGCATTGGTCTCTCATATGTTATTTTAGTTTACAGTCCAGTTGTAATTTTCTGCATTTTGTCTCTCACCCGAGACCTCCAAAGACCAGGTCATAAATAATATAAATTTTCCACATGATAGCACAAAGTATAATTGCTGTTCAATACCAGTTTCCATCTGTTTCTGTTTGATTATATTATATTACTTCTTATATATTTTCACATTGTTGGTGCCACGCACTGATAGTTTTGGTAATCCTGCTTGTTTTCTCCGTCGATGAGTGTTGGTCTCACTTGTGCTGACCTATTTATACGAGGCATTACTGTTAACAAGCAGAGGCCTTGTGTACTTTTAGAAGTTGTCTTTGGCGTTATTAATATAAATTGAAGTGTTTTGAATTTTTTGACACCTACCGATGCTGCTTTTTAATAGGTACAGCAGTTACACTTCTTTATTTGTTGAGGATGCTGCTCGACCCCGAAAATATGGGACTTGGATCAAACGTAAGTCGGGTATTAGAGTTAGTAGCCAATTACCTTGTTTTGCCCATGTGACACACGACATCTTAAATGGAAATCATGAAACTTTGTTGCACTGCTACGTTTATTGTTTAGGCCAATTTGCAATTATGATGTTAGCAATATATTATCGTCGCCCCCTATTTTCTTATTCTCTGCTCTGCCCGGACTTGTACTCAACGTTGACAGACCTGTAGTAGATGTGTTGTTGCCAATCTAAACAGTCCAGAGTGTTTGCGACTTATTAGTCAATTGTTCTTGAATACCTTTCGACTCTAGTGCAATTAATCTTATATATACCATTTATTATTGGTATCTTTGTTGACCATTGGTAAGGTACAGCATGTTGACTTTTGCGTTCGCGCATGTATACGCATGCATGCATGTATATTTTAAACGTACAAGGGAAATGTTTTACCTTTTCCTTTTTTATCTATTCATTTTATCTTTTGATCTTGTTTTCGCCCTTTGACATTGGTAGTTTATTCACTAATCTCCCTTGTTATGCCCTTATTGAATTATGATCACTCCTTCTTTTGATGTAGAATTTAGTTTCAGTTATCTCAGTTACCAGCGGGTGGGTGGTGTAGCTACGGGTCTAAGATATCTAAAAAAATTGTCCGTTTTGAGGAACGAAAACTCTTCAATTTTACTTTGAATCTTTTTTAGTTGTTGTTGTTATTATTAGGTAGACTGGAAGAGATTTTCTAACAGGCATAAACACAAAACTTTCATTTACTGTTCAATATAATAAATTCAATACATTTACCTAGAAATACAATTTATACTGCACCTACCGATCCAGAACAAAATCACCCAAACTGATAATAACACCTAAAGTAAACTGCTATCCTATAAGCTTTAAGGAGCTTTAAAATGGCCTTGAAAATTTGCGACATTGCGCTTAAAACATACTTATAAGCGTTTTTCGTCTGACACGCTTCAAAGTATTAATCGTCAGAAAGGAAAGTATATGTATATGGCAACTTATACGAAACAAAGCTTTTAAGTATGTTTTTAGCGCAATGTCGCAAATTTTCAAGGCGATTGTCAAGTTTTCTACCATAAAAAGATTGTTCGAGCCCTAAAATACATAGATAAAATGAGTACATTGTGGAGAGATGACAGTGCAAGATATGCAGCGACAAACTTTATCTGTGAGGAAGAAAATATCTTTAAATCGGGAACGAACGAAATCAGGAAAATAAACACAACAGAGCAAAGACCAATAAAAAGGATTAATAATTACGGAAAAGACGTTCCTAGGCTATCAGAGGGTATAAAAGAAATGTCAATCAGCTACAAAGTCAAACGAATACTTGGCCAACTTGAGAAACGATACAGGATTAAAAAAACCGACATGAAAGTAAGTTAGTGACCTAAACCTAAAGATCAAAGCTTCCGGTAAAAGACTACATAGATACAGAAAGTCAAGACTAATGAAAGGAAACAAGCTCTATGGATATGATCGACTTCGATTCTTCAGGAATCTAAACGGCAATATGTCTGTTACGACACTATCATAAAAGCTAAATTGAAACATTTTGGGGGAATATCGTGACGGAAAAATGATGTTACAATCTCAACTGTTTACTGTGAAAGGAAGGGGTAAAATTTGCAATTGGAAATCAACTCCTGATAACATCTACGCTTCACCAACCTAAATACACTGTCGTTCTATTAAGAAAACACTCCGACGAAGTATGTGACTGGCTGACATCAGGACAAACAACTCTTACCAAAGAGGCAACTCGCATTAAGCAAGAATTACAAACCTATACCCTGCTTAAACCATACTTATAAGATTATCAGAGCATTGAGCCCACGTAGCGCTGACGTAAATCACACGAACAAACTAATAAATATAGGCGACAATACAACCGTCAAAACCACCTACTATACAACAGATGAATGGCTCGAAGATCTTTGCCAATAACAACAGCAAACTAGAAACACTACTGCAGGCAGTCAAGTTATATAGCCAAGATATCAATATAAAATTTCGCATTAGAAAAATGTAGCAAAGTAACAATAAAAATGGAAAACACTGACTCAAAGAATCTCAAACGACGTGACACAAAGGCAGTTGACGATCTTGGTATTGACAAATATTATGCATACTCTGCAGTCCAGGAAACAGCTGAGATAATCACAAGGAATTAAATCGAAAGACCCAAAACGATTTCACCAAAAGACTGAAGGTCTTAACTGCGGAACTACATGCAGAAAACAAATAACATGCAATAAACAGTTATGTCGTTTCCGTAGTCAGCTACTCATTTGGTATAGTGAGATGAACTGAGATAGACGTGAAAAATCAGGACAAGCTAACTCGTAAACGTTTCAGTGGAGGTAAAATGCACATGAAACAGTCCTGTAGCGAAAGGGTATGTAGAGGTCTGGTTTGCTGTGAAAAACATTGGAACAAAGCAGTCGTAACAACGGAAAAATACACTGAAAGTAGTAAGCCAACATATCGCTTGATATGCAATAAAGAAATTGTTACACTTCTCAAATATCACCTTTCATGATTTATAAACTCTATCATAGTTGTGGTATGTTAATTTATTGCTGATACGTTTGACCAGATTTCCTCTTGAAGTAAATGATCAGTATAATCATTTTTAAAACCAAAATCATAAAGTCGCATCCTAATCCATGATTTGAAGACCTTACTCGTACCACTTTGTAGGGTTAATGGTGTAAAGGGTTCTAGATTGGATGTTGATCCTTTTTTGTTTAATAAAACTTGTTAGTCCGTTTTCCGTACGCCAGGACGTAGTCCACCTGTCCAGATCTCATATATCAACTTCCAAGTTGCTGTTCTTAAAACTTTGCACTTTTCAACATTTCATGTATTGATTTGGTTAAAAAGGCAAGGAGATTAATTTGATCGCGTCGTGGAAATAATTTTATTGATTTCGTAATGTCTTGTTACTGATCCTTGGTAGCCTTTTATGGTATCCATTTTCTTATAAAAAAGGTTACCGTATGACTGTACTTGTGTTTCTGACGATTCATATTTTGAAGACTGTCAGAAAAAAACCCCTTTGAAGTATGTTTTTAGGGCACCTTGCCTTTTCAAGGTGTTTATGAAGTTTTGTACCTCAAACTGATTGTTCAAATAGACGTTGTAGGATCTTGGCAGTCATGATAGCAAATTATACGTAAGACCTTGCAGACAAAACATGCGGGATAGAACTCAACTTGGAACGTGGAACAATAGATCAATGATTGGTAGAGAAAGAGATTATTCATTAAGTGACAGAACGGAAAAGGGATTTGCAAGTGGCCTTAGACTACTATCGGAAAGCAAGATATGCATAACTTGCATAATCGTGACAATTTTCGAGCCGCATGTGTTGCAAATGATTACAAATATTTCCTACACTGTAGAAAGTGCCTGAGTAAACATTTGTTTTCACATTTTTCAACAACACCTAACCTAACAATTTGTAATTAAACAAGAATTGAAATGTTCTACCACTTCTTGTGCATGAGGTAAGAATAGCTTGCACAATCGTTTTAAGATTTTAATGAAAATAATTTGAAATTAACGTAATGTTCATTACATGTATACAGACAAAGATCAGAGAAGCGTCGTGCAGAGTCACTGCTTGGGGTAATGATTGCAGAAAAGTACCGACGTCATTGAAAGAAGAAGCTGAAGATATTATGCAAAAGTGCAGTGTTGAGTCAAAGTTTGAAAAGGGAAAAGTTGAAGTAAAAAGGGAGCGAAGTAACAGCTCGAATGGGGTCGGAAAGAAATTTAAGAGTGTTTAAAGATGAAAACCAATAACGTAATGAAAATGTTTATGATAAAAGAGTACGATACTGCGAAATTACACAGACAGAGATTACGAGTGGTTTTGATGCAGACCAGAAACAGCAAAGATAGCTATCTTCACAATATAGGAACAAATGTTTGAGACGAATGGCCAGATTAAGAGGGACTTATTATGTGAAAACTGTGATGACAGAAAGGAAACGGTCCCGCACTTACTGGCGTAAAGTGGGAAGCAGAAAAATTGTATTGCCAGAAGGATCAAGGTGGCGAACGCTTTTTTCCGACAAAGAGTTCGTATAGAAAACTAATTTAGTCATATTCTCAAGCACCTGCAAAATCCTGCAGTTACATTTATGAACGAGTGTCGTGACGTTGAATGGCTGAAACATCATCGTTAGTTTTAAACGTTTTGGATCCATACTGACTCCCAGTCTGACCCTCGAGTCCCATATTCCCCTGTTTTTGGCATTGTTCATTAATTGTTCATTTCACAGTGTGACTTGAGTGTAATTTTCAACTTTCAGGGTCATGTTGTGTTTAGAGCGCTTCAGATTACTCCGATTTTACTCTCGCCACAGTTCTGCGTAGATTTTACATAAAATTCTACTATGGATTGTTTCTGTTCTCTGCAAATGTTCTTGATACTTATAAGTATGGTATAGATTGACACCAATTTGCCGTGTTGTGACAGTTGTCTTAATAAACATTGTGATTGCTTCTAAGATGCGTTTGTGTCAGAGAATATGTCGGTTTTTGGTAACTTGTTGCTTAAGGAATTTTTATGTTATGGTATATTTATGCCTTTACAGAAAATGGAAAAATCTGAGTTCTTGAGTTTCTTTTACAAGCACTGTATGCATGTGCTCACCGCTCCTCTATTGGCATCAACGTCAGGTGGAGACAGGCCCTGTAAAGGTATGTAAATGCCACGAAGTATATTTCGTACTTGAAATCCCTGATATTATTCTAGAACGTGAAATTTATACTCATATTTGGTTAAGGGATTGTGTTGTGTTTCAATTCTTGTAGTAAAAGCTCGTTAGGTATAACACTTTACCAATACTGTTATATTCGTTTGTTTCTGCGAGGTTCAATGCCTGCCTCGTTGATGGAGTTGGTCTGCCGTCTATATTTAGGCACCATTTATCGCTAATTCCAGACATAAAGTAGAGATCAGAACAGATACTAACATTACGTACACAATTACCGCTTCCATGCGTAACAAATTCGTTAGTTAATTTGGACAATCTTTTCGGTACAAAATGGCCTTGAAAATGGCATTGACTATACTGAAATATTGAGAAATGGTATATTGAAAGTTCTTTTGATTGTCATGGTTATTGCATGTGTCTGCCCTGGCAATAACAAATGGTATAACGTAGTCTCCTGTTATTGGCGGCTTTCTTTCATTGACAATAGTTAAATAATGAGGATTGGTATAATGGGAGTTTTTTTATCCGCATGGTTATTACATGTGACTGCCTGGCAATAGCAAATGGTATAAGGGGGTCTCTTTTATTACTGGCTGCTTTCTTTCCATTGACTATACTGAAATAATGAGAAATTGTATATTGGAAGTTCTTTTGATTGTCATGGTTATTGCATGTGACTCCCTTGGCAATAACAAATGGTTTAACGGGGTCTTTTTTTTACTGGCAGCTTTCTTCCATTGACAATAGTTAAATTTTGAGGATTGGTATATTGGAAGTTCATTTGATGACTGCTTTATTTTTTAAATTATCGTGGAATGGAGGTTCCTTATGTTTACGTTGGAGCATTTCTGGAGTTTATCTGCATGTTTTTGGGCTAGGTCGTTAGGTGGAGCTAGAAGCTGTCGGTCACGTCATAGTATTAACAATTCTTGAAATTAATTAAAATGGTTTTTTGGCATATTGCATAGTATTAATTACATGTTCAGGAAAGTCATTATTGCCATTCGTTTGAGGAACTTATTTGACGGCTCATATGGGAAGTATCGAAGGCAATTTTTCCGTAAAGAGATAGACGTGTAAGCAAAAAGTGATCGCGCGAAGGAAGGTTTTTAATTTCCGTATTCTTTCAGTCCTTGTATTCATAGTGTAAACCTTCCTTAGGGAAATAATTGTTACTTTGTTAAGTGATTCTGATGTGTCTGCCCTTGTTAATTTAAATCTGCATCCGACTTAAACATTCATCTGTAGATGATCCGAAGACTGCCGCTACACTTGATCATATCTTGGATGTTTTGTCGTTTTGTGTGGAGCACCACACGTACCATATAAAGAATTACATTCTTAGTAAAGACCTCCTTAGAAGAGTGCTTATATTGATGTATTCGGGACACAAATACCTAGCTTTAGGTAAGTTAACTTTTTAGTGATTAGGTGGTATAATACTACTCGGTTATCACTTTTGAAGTGGCTGTAGATTGATATTGTCACATTCAGCGTATTTGTCACATTCGCTTATTCTGTATTTATCAAATAATTGTGTAATAAGTGTGCGCATATTATGCTAGTGGGGTATTAGCAGACGCACTCGAGTTCAAATGCTGGCCATGAATTTCATTATTGGCTAGGAGTACCGATTTGCGTTATAGAAATATCAGTTGCATTGGTAACACTTATATGTGTGGTATCAAATCATTGAAATATCCTGACATTTGTTTTCGTGTCACAAGGTTAAGTTTCTGTTTTGTAACATGTTTTTTTACAGTCTATTCTATGTAGTTTTTATACGTATTCTAGTTATGTATTAGGAATTTGATGGTTGATATCTTACCTGCTCATCAGAGACGAGCGCAGGCTGGCCACTGGAAAGTGAGGTACCTAAATTCATAAGCAGTTGTGTGAACAATGCAGTTTTTGATATTTTCTGGTGCCAGTAATACCATTTTCCATAAGACCTACTTGCAGCGCCTGAGGTGTATGGCTAACGTCAACAGATAGCCATTTGCCTTTCATTGTTCTTGACAGTACGGTGTAGGTCAATTCCCAAACTGCATCCAAATAAGAGGTATTGCACCTTACTTGTTAGCTTGGTTCTGTAATATAGAGGAACTATTTAATAGTGTGCATCTAGTGCTCCATGAAAATTTTAAATGCCAGATATACGTCTGTCTTCGTTTGCATTTTGTTACCAGTGCAAAGTTATTCTACCAGGCCAAGTCTTTCGAAAATCAAGCAATATTTTGGTATCCCACCAACGATTTGAATGTTTGGTTCAGATATAGGGCTGAATGCGATATGCATACGTAAATTAAACGGTCTTGTCTCTGGGATATTTCATTTCCTGTACCACAAAACAGCAAACATGCACTGCAACAAAAGAAACTGTCGTCTTATGATTACACGTTTGACTATTGTTAGAGTTACAAGCACGAAAATGACTTTTATCAGCAAATAAGTCAACAGTACAATTGAAAGTCGTCGGAAATTTGAAGGTTTAATTGTTCACCGAGGTTCTTGGTGGGCTTATTTAGGAGCCTTCTGTTTTCGCTTTCGACAACTTGGATCACATTTTTAAAGTTAGTTTCGTGTCTCGATGATTGGAAAATCCGCTCCCATTTTGACATTTCGCATCTCCAATTACACCAGATCTTCAGATTTCAAGATATCAGAAGTGACATATGCTTGAGTGCCAATTCGTTGTCTTTTGTGTGAACGAGTTTCGTTCGAGACATGTTGAAAATTTCTTCGTCACTTTCGCTATCATGCAATGTAACGGTTGAACATTTTCGAGAGAAAATGAAGAAACAAGACATTATTTGAATAGTCCAAATGAAAAAACGAACTCTTTCTGCCTACAGAGTACTGGTTTTCTTGTTTTGATGTAGACAGACTCCAATACACAAAGATGTAAGGACGACCCAGCTGTGCCAATTATTCAAAAATTGTCGTCCTTATACATTTTGGCGCATTCTGAATTTCCTATTAAATGTTGCCCCATGGCAGAATCGCATGTTTTGGCAGTCATTTTTGCTTTGCAAGCGCGAGATGGCTGTTCTCTAGGAGGAATTGTTGCTTGGCGTACAGTGGCTGGAACATGTTTTTTTGATCCTGTCACCCAATCTTTGAGAAGTGCGGCCTACATACCGAGCTTCACATCGGCACAAAAATTCATATACTACTAAGCTTTTTGTGTGGTATGTACACAATCCTTGTGAATGGATGGCAAGATCTTCCTGGTCTTAAAAACAATCCTTGAAAACAAAAATGTCGCAAATTTTCGAGGCAAATTTCAAGTTTTGTATCACAAAAAGATTGTTAAAGTATTTTTTGTTTAATATCAATGTCGCGCTTATCATTTGATGTAACCAAACTTCCGAAATACTTCGACAAATGGACGGATTAATTGATTGACTGATTGGTCATTGTGTTGTAAGATCGAAATCTTGGTCACCAGTTTGTTTTTCTAATATTCTAAGCCCCAGGTTGTGTAGAGCACATTAAAGAGAACATAATTATATCACATAAGATATAAGCTTTTGAGCCGGATCAAATGTGTGTTTCGATCTCATGCTGACTGACCATATGCATTCCGTTATTATGTCACCAAAGTTGTATCTTGTATGTAGTTGGACGTTGGCCGTAGGAAAGTCATCTTTTATTTGTAGTTTTTCGTATCTAGATGAGTCATTTGTAGTTTACACGGATGTTAATTTTCATATCCGTCCTACAGCTGCACTGAGATTTTTACGAAGAATCGTCGGAGCTAAAGACGAGTTTTATAATCGTTATATTGCAAGAGGAAAACTATTAGACCCGGTGATCAAAGCTTTTGATTATAATGGCCAGAAGTACAATTTACTAAATTCAGCTGTACTAGAATTGTTTGAATATATACGGGTGGTGAGTAAGAATCATTTATTCCTAAATATATACCAAAATAATACTTTGTAAATCGTCTTGAAAATTTTGGACATTGCACTAAAAGTACTTAACAACGTTTTTCGTCTGACACTCCTTGGAGTATGAATCGTCAGAAAGGAAAAAGTATAGATATATGGCAACTGTGTAAGAAACATGGATTGAAACTAGCCAATCATAAGCAAGAAAGAAAAAAGACGAAGAAAATAATAAAAGCATTATTGGAAGATTCCAAGTGAAAGAAACCTCTTTCTGTCTACAGAGTACTGGTTTTCTTGTTTTAATATAGACATTCTCCACTACTCTTCAATGGAAGCACGAATCTATCTATGCTAATTATTCGGAAATTCCGTTCTTACACATTTTGACACATTCCGAATGTTCTAGTTAATGTTGACATATGGCAAAATTACCTGTTTTGGCAGTGATTTTAGCTTTGGAATCTCGAGATGACTCTTTTCTAGGAGGAATTGATGCTATTCGTACACTGCCGGAACATATTTGTTCTTGTCAACCAATCTTTGAGAAGTGCAACCTACATACCGAAAATCATATACTACTAGTCTTTTTCGTGTGGTATGTACGTGATCCTTATAAATGAATGGCAAGATCTTCCTTGTCGTAAAAACAATTCTGGAGTTGACGGCGAAGAAACATTCCACTACACTCCAATAATGCTATGAGGCGGGGTTTTTTCATTTTTGTCTTTGTCTTCATTCTTGCTTGTTTATGAATGACTATTTTCGGTCTATGTTTCTTATAAAAATGTTGCCATATTTCTATACTTTTCTTTCTGACAATTCATACCCTGAAGAGTGTCGGACATGAAAAGCTTTTATATTTTTATGGCAATATCGCAAATTGCCAGAGCGATATAGAAGTTTTGATTCTCTGTGCTGGTGGTCCACCATATAGAGTCAACTAGAAAATTAATGACTGGCGGAGTACAAAACGGACTAGCAGCCAAGATGGGGCATGAAATTGTTCGCGTGAGTTGTTTAACTTTGAGTAACCGTAAAAGTGTTTCACGTGACACGAAAGGGGTGGCCCTATTAACGAGCTAGTGTAAAATTTCGGATTTTAAAGGGAGTACATACAAGTCTGTTGTAATAGCAGTTCCTGATTAATTGTTATTTTAGAAAGGCGTCTGGAAATCTAGATTTAAATGTAAAAAGTACGCGTAGTCATCTCCGTAGGCCAGTATGCCGTAAAATACATTTTGGCAGTCTACAAAGAAAACAAAGAGAGACTCCGTTTACGTAAGTCGTCGTATTTGTTGTTTTTTTTGTTTTCTTGTGGATTGTTGACGTATTGCTGACGCGTTTGAAACTCATCTTCTTAACTAATTTCATATTTGTTTAGTGACAACTACAACTATTTTTCTTAGGAGGACATCAAATCTTTGTGCTCTTACATTGTTGAAAATCATCAAAGTATTTTCGAGAAGGTGGATTACGTCGAAACATTTAAAGGTCTCAGAATTAAGTACGATCAGGAGAAGGACAGACAGTCAAAAAGTTTGGCAGACAGGTAATTTCTGAGAACTTTAGGTAATTAGATCTTTCGTCATTGAGTTGTTCAGATTTATCGTAGGCTTTTTAAGAAGTCCTTAGACGTAACAAGCCCATGCCGTTGAGACCAATTTATACTTTTTAACTTTCTCTCTCGTTTTCGAAGTACGTATTTTGTGGTTTTGTACGTTCGAGTGTACCCATGTCACATCTTGCATTTGTTTGGACGGAAGCATCCAAAGTTTAAAAAAGGAAGTTGAAGTCTATGTCCTTTGAGGGACTTTGAGGAATTGAGAACAAGGCCTATTCCGTAACCATCTCTCAAATACCAGTTAACCTCATTCATCACCATGGTTTTTCTCCTGCCTGTGCCTTTCACCCATCGTGACCAGTTTCAGCAGGATACTACTGCAGTCAACAAACAGCTCTTCACCTTCGC
This sequence comes from Chironex yamaguchii, assembly GCA_024741275.1. Lineage (NCBI taxonomy): Eukaryota > Metazoa > Cnidaria > Cubozoa > Chirodropida > Chirodropidae > Chironex > Chironex yamaguchii. Next base: position 11,367 of record JANTCA010000282.1, read on the forward strand.
TCACAATGATTGTAAAACTGTTGTTCGTAATAAGACAGAATATGAACCTTGTATGTGTGACATGCTTATCCTCCCATAAAATGGCTTTAGTGACTTCTTGCGAGTCACCAGAATTATTAGAGGTGACAATACGTCGTGCCAGCATTAAACAAAAAACCAAAGACCTCGGTTATTGCCGCTCTACCCTTGACGACACTTAGAGTATCTCCAATTTATGCGTCGCATTTCAACTAATTCAGGAGTTGTTTTTGATGTTGGAGACTTAAAGACATTAATTAGACTGTGATTCAACTGTACGACGTTTTCTACATAATCATTTCTACGACCAAATATCGTTAGGATAGGGAATGGAATTTGGAGTAAGTATTTACGTCAATTCTAATCATTTTCCATGTTTTTCTCATTTTCTTTTTACGTCATTTCAATGTCCAAATTACCTTGCTTACTTCAATAGTTCTTAGTGAAGTTTTACTTCCAATACTCCCCAACTGGACGTTTAAGAAAATGTAATCGTAATTTTTCTACGTGTCCTTTGGGCTTAGAACGACAATTCTCCTTCTCAAATTTTCAAACCTTGTTTTATCCAACGGTTTTGTGATAATATCAGCTAGTTGATCACTTTTCAGATAATAATATAAAACGTAATGTCCTTCATTCGACTGCATTTCTCAAGAAGTGATGACGAATGTCTAAATGTGCTTCATCCGTCCTTGAAAATTTGATTTTTCGAGACTTCAGTAGTACTCTGGTTACCTTCTAATAGAACAGGTAACTTGTCTTGCATAAAGCCCATTTCCTCGAGCAATCGTTTGAGGTAAATAAGCTCCGAGGCTGCGAGAGATGCAGGAGCCATATTCTACCTCGGTTGTTGACCGTTGCCTGTTTCTTACTAACCCAACTGACTGGCCCACCACAAAGGTGAAAAAGCTACCCTGTTTTGTGATTTACGACTGTTTACAGCACCCGCCCAACTTTTTATTAAATCCATGTCGAACAGTTCAAATGTCAATATACCCTTCAGATATCAAAGAATCCTTTCGGTTGCTTTCCAGTGGTCTTGGCTTCAGATATCGAAGAATCGTTTGTCAGTTGATTTGAACTAAACTGTTTTACAATTCCCAGATCTGCTTCTAGATCAGGCCTTGTTCCACATCAGAAAGAAACTTCTATTTTCTGAACCAAAATCCAGCTGCTTGCACAATCTCGTACAGACTCTTCTTTAACCTAGAGACAAGATCATTACTAACGTGCTTGTCAAACCGTTTAGGTTGCTCCGTATTCACCACAGCATCGATGTCACCATTCACAAATGTTATCTGGACATCCACTTGGTTTAGCTCTAAATTTACAATAGTCACCTTAAATTTCGCGCACCATTTATTTTCGCTCCCATTACTTTTCGTCCCATTAATTTTCGCGCAGCTATTGTGTGTCGCTTCCCATTAAATTTCA
>JANTCA010000283.1:0-12816 GCA_024741275.1 Chironex yamaguchii
AAGTTGGAGTACTGCAGAAGACTGCTTTATTGGGGACGGCAAGAATACTGAGAAAAGTGCTAGAACTTTAAAGGAGGTCATCTGTTAGCCTTTAGTCATTTGCTATGACTCGCCTAACAGAAAGAAAAATGGCAATAAGTTCAGCCAGTGCAGAAATGCTTAAAATCCCATCATAATAATAATGATGATGATAGTATAACTCAGTGGAAGCTATCCTTAACATCTAATGGAGAAGACCTTGGTGATGTTCACGTAAAAGAGAGGAATATTCCAGGGTGATAGTTTGTCACCATTGTTGTTCGTATTAAGTGTGATTCCAATATCTTTGGTTCTTTGGAAGGTTAATTTGTGTTACAAATGGGGCAAAAAAGATGTAATCATTCTTCATGGACGATTTAAAGTTGTTTGGCAAGAATGAGGAACAAATTGATTCACTTGTAATCACGGGTTTTAGTTTGTACTTGATCTAGTACTGAAAATGATCCCAGGAGCCGCCATATTGATTGTTGGTGTATGTTAGCAGCGTGCTAGGAGTAAAGGAAGTTTTAGACTGTAAACAATTGTAAATCTTGTTGATCCTGGCATACAGTCCATCCTGACAGCCCCACTACATTATAACAGGCAATATTTGTAATGGAGATATTGGGATGGAATTTGGTCTTAGAAAGTGTGGTATGCTTACTTTGAAGAGAGGGAAAGTTGTTCGAAGTGAGGGGATAGAACTTCCCAGTGGTGAGGTAATGAGGGAAGTCGACCAGGAAGGATATATGAATCTGGGGATTATCGAGCTTGATAAAAATAAAGAAAATGAACTGAAAAATAAAATTATAAGGGAATATAAGTGAATAGTGAGTCTTATTCTTAGATCAATGTTGAACGGCAGAAACAAAATTACTGCAATGAACACAAGGGCAGGAGCTATCATAAGATGCAGGGCTGGGATTTTGGATTGGAAAGATAGTGAACTGAAATGTTTGGACGGAAGAACAAGAAAACGTATGACAATGCATGGAGCATTTCGGCCTAAGAGTGATGTGAACAGACTATGTTTGAAGAGACATGATGGTGGCAGAGGATTGATCATTGTAGAAAACTGTGTTAGAGGAAAAGAAAACAATTTAGGGTTGTACCTGTTGAATTCTACAGAAATGCTAATTAAGGGAGTTTCTGCATCAGGAGCAATCAAGACAGAAGGTATTATCCGTAAGATGGACTTCAAAATACAAAATTCAGGAACGTAAACAAAAATGGATAGAGAAGAGGATATATGGGCAGTTTTTGAGAGAAATGCTGGAGAAGGTTGAGAAGAACAAAACATTTAATCTGTTAATTCGAAGTGATCTTAAGGTAGAGACAGAGGCATTGTTGTGTGCTGCACAAGAACAATCTATCAGAACAAATTACATAAGACACCACATTGATAGAAGCATAGAAAGTCCACTTTGTAGAATGTGTGGTAAAAGTGGCGAGAGTGTGCAACACATAATTAGTGAATGTGACAAGTTAGCCCAAAGAGAATATAAAAGGCACCGTGATAATATAGCAAAGAGGATTCATTGGGAGCTGTGTAAGAAGCATGCATTAGAACGTAAGGACAGATGGCATGACCATAACCCTAATGGAACAGTAGAGAATGAGGATGTTAAGTTGCTATGGGATATGAATATACAGTGCAGCCATGTAATAGAGGCAAGGCCTCCAGACATTGTTATTGTTATTATTGACAAGAGAAGACAAAGTGGAATAATTGTTGATATAGCTGTACTTGCCGATGGACGAGTGCATGAAAAAGAGAAAAGGTTGAGAAATACCAAGATTTATGGAGGGAAATTTGCAATTGAAGAATGTGCAAGTTGTTCCTATTGTGATAGTTCCCTGGGAAGTGTGACAAAAGATTTTGAAAACTGAATGGAAAAATTGGAGGTACTGAGTGATGTTAGTGCTATACTGAAGACTGCCTTGTTGGGAACAGCTAGGATCCTGAGAAAGGTGCTAGAGTTATGTGCAAAGGATTTACTGGCTTGTGCATAGCTAGGTGCACCCACGGCCTGATGGGTAAGGAACTGATGATGATGATGATGATAATGATGATGATGATGATGATGATGATGATGATGGTGGTGGTGGGGGTTATATTTATTTATACAGGGTTACCTTTTCAGCAACAAAGGTACTGTTATCAATAAGGACCCAGATAATATTTATTTATACAAATACTGTAATTGAAAATATATAACACTGCTTTATATGTTGTTTCTTAGTGATTGTTATCAATATGATTCTAGTGTGATTGTGACGTTATTCATAGCAATGTATCTGTCTTTTGTGTGACTATCTGCTACTTTTTTTCTAATTTTTTAATATTCTTTTTTGTGACATCCTTTTCTTTTACACAGGCTTTGATCTCAATGACTGCAGCCTCCTTAGCAGAATCTGGGTTTATGAGACCGGTTAAACAAAAAATGTGAGTACCACAGACTTTCTGGTAAATTTTGATGCTTAAATTTCCAGCTGATTGCTCTGGGTGGGCTGTTGCTAAAATTCTAGTTTTGTATTTTTCTTACATCCATTTCCACATTCCTTTGAAGCAATAAGCATTGAAAAGCCAGACTTTGAATTAAAGGATTTATTTTGATGATGCAGAATGATACAGCAAGTAAACATGATTTAAGGAAAAAGTGATGCATAATTGCATTATATGCATTTATCTCAATTGCCATCATTATATTTAAGATAGATACTGCCTTCCTATAGTAGAATGGGCCATTTTATCATTCCTTTGTTGATTTTATTCTGGTGGTCATTTTCATTGTCAAAAAAACTATAGCCTGTTTGTTTACTGAAAAATGCAGAATATTATATGAAGCAACTTTATAGAGCAAGTTAAAGTCTATACTGAGTTAATAATTACCAAGAGAATAATTACATTAAGACTAACTTGCAATGCTAATTTACAAATGTCATAAAATAAAGTGTGTTTGCAATAAGCAAAATCCTCTTAACCTATTAATATGTAGTATTTCAGGAGCAAAGTCTATTAAATATAGTTTTGGTTAATTATCTAGTAAGTGAAATAGTTATATTGATTCATAAAGTAACACTTGTCAAAATATACATTTACAGTATGTCACACTATGTCACACTTTTCACATATGTGAAAACAAAGAAACAAAGCAAAAAGACTTATTCTACTCTTATTGCAGTCACCACGTTTCCTTTAAAAAATCCTGTAGCTGTTATAATAGCAAACAAAAGATGTTTTAGGTAAACAAATTTTCAAAACTTGTATCTGTTGAGTCACAGGAATACGTATATGAGCAATAAAAGTGTAAGCCTGATTAACATTTTCATGTATCAAATGAAAGACATCATGGCTTGAAACTCTCCATGAGAATAATAACATTTAGGATCTAGGATCTAGACTGCCCTTTAATGATAATTTATCACTGGTTGTAAAGGTTCAAAAGGGAGAAAATAAATATAAACCTTTATAGACATATCTACTCTGATTTAATCTATATAGATGTGATAAATTTGAATACCAATTGTGATATTTGATTTATTGTGAGAAAAAATTAGTTTCTTCATAAATAAGTGGTAGATGCTCATCCATATTGATTTTACTCATTATTGTTTGATGTACTTTTTTATTAGTTAACAAAAGAACTTTTTTATCCTCATAGTGTTGAGTGTATCTGAACGTAATGAAGTACCATTGGATAATCTATTAGTAGATCTCTTTAATCATCATTTAAAACATATTTAAACCACAAGCATGATGGCACTTTGCACACAATGTGTTCTATGACTCTAAAGTCAATTTCTTGTGTTGTTTGGTTCAATCATCGATGTATCACCACTGAATCATACATTGTCTTGCTAGATCATGTACATTTTCTGCTTATTTTGTTAATACCGGTCTTTACAATTCTTGATGTTTTTCACTGTAGCCAAGTCACCTGGATTTCTTTCTTTAATTTATTCTAGTCAGTTCAATGGCACAGAAACAGTTACATCAATTGGTATTTATGGCAATGATGTAACAGTGCTTCCTAATTCTGGCCTCTCATCCAACTTGGATACTGGAAGTAATAAGGTCTGTTATCTTCTTGTTTGTTATTCGTCTATAAATAATAGACAAGACGTTTGTATACTTGCAATATATTGTAAGTGTACAAACTGTTGAAACACATTATATGAGTTGTAAATGTAGCATTATTAAGTTAGATCCAGCCCATTGAAGTAGGATTGTTTTATTGTCAATTCACTGTGGAAGTTTGGGTTACTGATCATTTAGACTGTTGAAAATATTGAAAAATTGAAACTATTATATTTAAGAGGGCTTTGTAACTGACATAGTTAATCATGGTGAAATCCTGTAGAAATTTTAATTGAAGTAGATTAATTTGGCTACTTTGTGAGTGCTTGTCAGATTCAAAAACATTCCGAAACTGATGTAATATTCCTGGTGTGCTTCGTAATGTTACCTGCTGAATCTTGTCTTATTGTTGATCATTTTGTAGGTTCGTGTTAGTCAAGTGTGTAAATTTGACTGGGGACAAACATACTATTATGGAAATCTTGTTGCTTGCAATCAAAGATATCTGGCATATGTTGTGCGAGGTAATTTTTTCAGAAACGTAGTGAGGAAGGCATCTAATGTTAGTCTATCCCTACAGTGGCACCCATGAAACCTGTTTACAAAAAGCTTCTTGCTTATTTTGCTGTATTGGCTTAATTGTTGTTGTGTTTGTTTAGTTTGGGAGTTAGACATTTATTGACTTTGTATTTCTGTTTCTTGTCTGCACAGACAATTACACATAAAAGTGTATAGATTCACAGCAAAATGCTTCTGAGGTTATTCTCTTACATGTCACTGTTCCTTTGCTTCCTATAACATGCTATGCAGAAAATACTAGTATAATTTTGATAGGAAACTGGTTAAATGGCAATCCATTAAAAGCAAGTCAAATACAATCCAGCCAGATTGTAATTCCTTGAAAACATTATTTGTTGTCTTTGTTGTTGTAATGTGATGTGATAGATCTTCTCTCTAATTCATAAGAGTTTCTATTTATTTTTTATTTGTCTATTTATTTTTTATTTATTCTTTAATTTACTTATTTATTCACTTATTTATTAATTTGTTCATTTATTTGTTTATTTATTTACTTATTACTGTGCTTTTCTGTAAATTGGTTCTCCTATTCCCCTCTTGACTAATACTATGCCATGTTGTCATTGTAACTCTATTTTTTATTGAAGTAGCAGTAATGTGAGTCTTACCTTTCATTGCTTAATTGTTTGTCTTTTATTTTCATTAACGTGTCCTGATATCCTTTACTCGAATGCTGTTTTTTTATCTCAAACTCTGTTGGTGCGTATGACTATAAAACCCTGGGGGTGAAAATTGTTGATATCGACATGCTTGTGTAAATGGTTCTGTCTCAGATTTCACCAGTCAACTTTTAAGCATATTTGTTTTTGTGTACCTCAGCACATCATGTAGCATTCATGATAAACCCCCTTTTACACATTCTTGACGTTACTTGCCAGACACAACCTTGTTGCAAGTCATTCCAAGAAATTTGAAAATTAGAAACTATCAATTGTCACGTATCAACTCCCCAGTTTTGCATTTGGCATGGTTACTAAGTTCAATTATACTTTAGTACCTTGGCATAATCACCTTCTGATTAGCTATTGGTAATCATAGCTGCTGTATTTTTAGGTTAAGGTACTCATTTTCTCTCATTAGTAATAAGTGTATTCCTGCAAATAGGTAACATATATCCAAAGCCACCCCTCCCCTCCCCACCACTTTGAGTTAGCAAATTCTCATGTCAGCACCACTCCTTATTGTAACAAAACAGTCAAGGGTACGATGTTGTCGATTGAATAATTTCTGTGTATGGTATTATACATAATTCATTTTAGCAGAATGCAGCTTAAAATTCTGTTAAGATGAAGTTAGTGTCCATGTTTTTTTAATATGCTATGTTAGATACATTATGTTTTAAGACGTTTTGAGATATTTTTACCCCAACCTTGAGGTTACTTGTAATTAGTTATCTGATGTACTTTAGGGAAAATTTTAAAAATATATTTCATTTTAGTTAAAGGAAATAAAGATGAACGAGTAAGAGTGCTAAACCACCATACATCAGCCAAAGTATTGCTAAAAGATCTTCATGGGAAAGTTATGGATCTTGCATTTGCTAGTTTAGATAAAGATTTCTTAGCATGCATGGACAGTTTTGGAAATTTACTAATTTTCCTTATTGAAGAGGGAGATGGTGATTTAAAGTATCCTTTGTACCATTCATTATCTTTTTAGTCAGGTGATTTCATCGTGTGCTTTTACGTGAGAATGGTTTATTTGTCTTTTATCATCTGTTGGCAAGAGAGCTTTATGTGCGAACTGTTGCTGAAAGCTACTGCAACATGAACACTGCACTCTTCTCAGTTTTTATGCTATATAAAACTTCATTTTGGCTCAAGAACTGTATTATATAGATAATAAGATTTCACTTGGAAAATTGTTGTTATTTTGTTAGGTCTTTTTCTATCCACGGCCCTCTGATATTATGTAAACGCTTTGAATTACTGGTCACGTAGGGTTTGAAAAGGCAATGAGCATATTGAACATTTAGCAAAAGCTGATTTTTACTATTATTAAGCATTAACTTGACATGAATTTTTTATTCAATTTAAAGTAGCATTTTATATAACATTCATGGTTTAGGGATTTTTTTCGTTCTATGTCATCATGTTGATTATACTGTAAAAATACTATGATACTACAGTAAATGATTTGTTATCTTAACAGGGTTTGGCTCTGGGGTGATTTGATTTCTTGGGTTTATATAACCTGGTGAATCCTTTATTTGCTTCAAGTTAAATATAATTTCAATGCTGCACTCAAACGTCCAATACGTTCCAGGAATGATTAAATTGGGTTGCAGTTTTTTAAAGATAAAAAATCTGCATATTTGCCGCCCTTTCGAGGAAGATAACGATCCATTCGCGAATTTTCCACGTACAAGGCTGTACCTTTCTCAAAAGGGTGTTAAAGTTACAAATGTTTGTTACTTTATCGTTACATACTAGTCCCATGGCGCTACAATTTTGTAGTTTCTTTCACCCATGAACTAAGAAAATTGGTTGTTTATTTATCAACTCTAACATTGTCTGTATTTAGTAAGATGTTAAACAGGTAGTTCTGGTTTCCATTCGACAAGAATATGTATCATGGTCGTTTAATATTTACTACAATGTACTTATTCCTTTGGTGTGCTATGCCCCTTAACATGTGCCCAGGTACTCTTTGTTATTGTCCATAGGACATGATGAATCAAACACATCTGTTGACAATTGCTGTATAGCTTGGATTCCTTATTTTCACGACAATAATGATACAGAACTGCTTATTGCATCAAGTTATGATAGCAGCTGTTTTGTTTTATGTTTAAGCAAAGTTTTCAAGCAATATGGCTCAAATCCAACAAATATAAGTCAAATTACTGATGGCGTTCTCACAATTAACGAAGGACATTGTGAGGTAAGTTATGGATATGTAAAGGAAAATAGTTTCAAGCAAACAACTTTTGTACAAATCTCATCGTGTAGACTTGCCAGAAAATTGTTTTAAGGGTCAACAGCGAACTCGTGATTGGAACATTTGACGAACCTTGCTTAATTTGATCTAAAAATGGCCGACGGAACATAAAAAGCAATAGCAAATAAATGAACGATGGAAATGACAAGAAAAGGCATTGATAACAGGGCTGTTAGCTCATCAGACTCATGAAACAGATGGTCCTAGTCCGAATCTATCTATGTTTGGAATTGTCCTGCTATTCCCAGCAAGTACTACCATCTGATTGTTTCCTTCAACCTCAGACTCAAAAGCCAACACCCAAACCGATGTGCCACCACGATACATATGTTTGGTGAAGGGTTTTGCAAATCCTTTCAAATCATGAGGAGAAACGCAACGATCAGTAAAGGTGAAATATCTCATTTTTATTTTTTCTGCTTCTCTCCTCCTCTGTGCCACATAAAAATGTGATCTCAGCAGACATATGAATGGATTAAAACGATGTTGATCATGTAAAAATGGTGAGTTAAGTGGTAAACAACATCAGTGAGCAAAAAATAGGTTCAAACTGTGAATCCGACATTCTGGGGTGCAAAATTTTAAAATATCTTTGGTTTCAGAAGTGAATGTACAGCTTCGCTACCCAAATGTTCGCTCTGTTGGTAATCTCCAGGCAACTTCATATGGTTTCATTCTAGACAGGGTTGGCAGCGTTTAAGCCTCTGGTAAGAAGAGAAATCTTTACGGGTTATTTTAAGTTCTTGTTCTCTTAAAGAAGTAATGACTATCTCAATGTATACGTCTTGATTTTCTGTTTTCCTCACTACTTATCATTAGCCTATTACCAAGCTAGTCATGTCACCTGATGGGGCTGTACTCGCTACAAGCAGTTTAGATGGTTTCGTGAAGTTCTGGGGATTAAATTTTGAAGACTCGGAAAGCCCAAGGTTTGTATGCAGTTAGTTAATTTTAGTTACAAGAAAAAATACGTTTAATTCATATGTGTTATAGTCCCGTCACTTTGTACGAAAAATGTCAAAATTTGTTTAAAACGAGACTAAGGCAAAATCACACGTTTGTAAAAATTTGTAATTCTAATGCCAGTCAAGTACTGTTTTATGTTGCATCAAATTATTGTCGAGCTGAAACGTCGGGTGTGTGGAGATAGCAACGTCAAGCTCGATTTAAGAACCAAATTGAAAGAAACCCAATTACATTTTGACGTTTTCCTGACACGATATCCTAATTAGGAAAAGTGTCGTTCAGTTTCATTTTTAACAATTGCAATAATTGTTTTGTTCTTTTATGCTTTACCAGCTCAAAGGAATGGCATGCTTAAGCCGATTCGTGCTGGCTTGTGTGTTTTCTGTTATTATTGCCAAGGGGTCAGGGCACGACAATGATAACAAAGATTACGCGTTCAGGTCTCGTTCAAGGTCTTAATTCGGGCCCGTTTAAGGCCCGGGCAGTGGTAGTAACATCTCTGTTATTGAACTATGAGTCACAATAAATTGTATAGTTTGTAATTTTACCCCCAGTTTGAGCAAAAGAATGATCTATCCGCAATTTTTTGACCTACAAGGCCTTGGATTCATTGTTCTCTTCTTCATACAGGGGGTAAAGTTTGAAGTTTGTTATTGGCAATACACTATCCTTTGTATTTATAAATGTTTATGTCAGTCAAAGCAGATTAACTGGTTTTCAGCTATCTTTGACTTGTGGACGTATCCAGGTCTCGTGTTAAGATTCCTTATAATTTAACTTTTTTAATTATAATTTTACATATCTTTTTAATGTATATGCCCTACCTCTTACAGGTGTCTTCATGACTGGCAGCCTCACGACGGAGAACCAGTAACGAGTCTCTTCTTTTGTGACGATTACACCTCTGGTGCCTTACCAGATAGTCCGTCTTGGAGATTTGTCATTACTGGTACAAAGTTTAATACTGAATTAAAAGTTTGGTGTGCTGTTCGATGGACCTGTCTCCAGACGGTAACGTAAGTACCATCTTGTTTTTTTACTATTGAATATCAGTCGTAGTTGCATGCCTGACTTCTATCAAAGCTTTGGTAATAGTAGAGGTTTCTTGTCCTTTTCCTGCATGGAGTGTGCTCATGAAACGCCTGTTTACAACCTTGACATTGATATTATCCATGGTTTCCCATAGTGCAACTCAGCAATACTTGTGATAATACAGACTCCATCAGTATATTAACTCATCAGGATTAAGGTCGTCCGCTCTCGGTCAGTAAAGTTAGTCTTAAGCTAGCTCTAGATCTCAAGGAGGTCGGAGCAGCCTTCCAGATTGGCGTAATGGTACCGACAGCATTTAAGCTCTTTTTTTCGCTGTTTTATTTTCTTTACTTTCACTAAATGGTCTGTGCTACTGTCTGACGTAGAAATATGCAGTTGCAACGGGTTGTTCGTTTGTCCGCTCCGTTGTTTATAAGTTGCTCTCGTTTGCTGGCGAGGCAAATGCTCGTTGTTATCGTGAATGTTTAGGATACATCGCTGATGTTCATCTCAGCATAATCTTCACTACAACTGTTCATGTATAAAATGCAAGAAAGGTGTTCAAGTTATCTTTCCATGTTGATTTATTTTTTATTTGATCGTTCCTAGTTGGCATTGCTTTCCGTGCCTTACACATCATTTTACCATAGCTAACTTGTTGTTTGCCTGTCATTTTCTAGTATGTGCTTAACACGGAACTGTGATCCAGTTTTGCAATGACCGGTACAGCTGTCACACGTATAAGCTCACTGCGAGAGCATATGTATGAAAAGTAGTCTAACTTCGACGCACTTTTGCTTTACCATGGAAAACTAGTCCATTCAAAACTAAAATTTTGATAAGGAAACCAATAAGCCTTACTGAAGTTTCCAAAATATAGAGCCGGTCGTTGTTGAAATGTAGTTGGTCATGGCCTGTGACCGGCGGTTATTCAATCCCCTGTGTTATATGACGGTAACATATGACCTTTTTTAAATGTAAATGTGATTTCAATTTAAGGAAACATTGAAGACTTATTCAGTAAGTATTTTGAATTTGTGTATCTTTAAGAGTAACCTTGTTCAACTTCATGTTTCAATCGCCTTTGCCTAACCGTAGGTTTGACAGAAATGTTCACTCTTTAAAATCAGACAAGTAAGATGTATTTTCCTTTTACACATTGTTTGTCCTTAATTAATTGCAGTGTAACTTTTAAGAGCTAGCAGTTCTTCAGGAAAAGGTCAGTTTTGATTTCGTTTAGTGTCGAAAAGTTCTGCGCAAATCAATTGCCGGATTACTTTGAGCTATCACTTCCTCTCCTTTATACGTGCCCGCGAATACACACCCTTGCAAGATGACAAAAAGGCCCACTACAAGCCTAACAAAAAGTTAGAATCCAATTCTCTTCATGCCGTCATTGATAATATCCTTTTCAAACCGTTTGATTTCTTGAAGATATCGCATTATTAAGTGGCTGCCCTGGTATACTTTTTGATTTGTTGTTTCATTACGTATGCACACCGTATCCATGTAGTGCCCCTGTACTTTCTTTAGTCAGTAACCCACTAAGGCATTTCCTATTCGTTCATAAATTTTGACCACTAACTTCAAAAAATTCGTTCTTGCAGTAAAGGCGTCGATCTTTTGAATGCTTCCGTCAAACGCCTGTCTTGGGGTGTTGAATCTAAGTAATAGTCTGAAATACTTTTCTTAGCAGCTGGTAAATTACGGTTAGAAAGTAGGAGGTGAAATTTACTAAGACGAATAAAGTTATGATACTCAATATCGGTCGGTTACTGGGGGTTTTTGCTAAAAAGATAAAGATGTTTCAATTTCTAAAGTTTGCAACCTTGAAAAAAGTAGAAAGGAACTATTTGTTGTGTTTGTTGTAGCGACCAGTGAGGTAAGTATTTGATGTTAGCCAGGCTCGTTGCTTAGTATGCCTGATTTTGGATGGGGGGGGAGGGGGCTATGAGTTTACCTGATTAAAAATAATTCTTCCTGAAATTTTTATATGGCTTAAGGACACAAAACTTTGCAATCCTTTTTGCTAATCCAGCCCTGTGGAATGTGGTTCGTACATAAGAAAATAGCATCTACGTACATGATAGTAACAATGTCGTATGAAAAGTTGTTCGATCTTTTCGCGGCGATTTTTCAAGAAAGACCACTTCTTAGCAAACTTGGCATCAACGAGGTCTTTTTCACTTACTAACAACTAGCACTCGTCTACTGGAGCTACTGCCGTTTACCTAGTTCTTTATTAATTATAAGAAATAAAGACCACTAATCTACCTACCTTATTCCTTCAGCTGAATACATTTTACCTGAAATCTCCTTGGTTAACATTGGGGTTAACACCCCCTACACACTTTCGGTGGCGAAGCTCCTGGCGTTATTGTCATAGATATAATATTGCAGCATAATCACTTTATGAGACTCATGCAAAACGTCGTGTTCACTTTCTGTTCATTTTAATGACCTTCTTATAAGTTGTGCTATCATCTTAAGCGACACGACATTCAGCCACAAGCTATCCTTATTTCAAATGTGCTTCAGTCTTTGGTCACAGTTAACGCAGTATTATGCTCCCTCGATTTGTAGCGAAAATCCTGTGCCTTGTATAAAGCCTATGCTGGATCAAAGTGCAAGTTATCTTATTGCAACTGACATTAAACGACAGGTAAGAACATTTCACATTATATATGATATTTTGATGAAGTGACTTTGTATGTGTTTGAACTCCTTTATACTGATGGCGTGTAAAATTGGACTGAAAAAGTCGCTAAGATGAATTTTATTTTCTGACTTTAGCCCGTGATGTTATTTCATTCACAGCATTAATTAGTGTGTTTTAGCCATATTCGTTTTAGAGCTACAAGGTTATTGTGAAGTGTACCTAGTCCTAAAGGATCATGCCGTCCTTCCTGATTTTTGCAATGTTACCGAAGACTGTCTGTTTTTCCTGTGCAGAGTAGGTTTGCAATTATACAATGTGAATTCATTGTAGTGTTAGGCAATATTGTATTCATCACGTAAGTGCTGAAAATATATTATTATTATTATTATCATTTATTATTATTATTATTATTATTATTATTATTATTAATATTGCTACTACTACTACTATTATTATTATTGCTGTTATTATTATTATTATTATTATTATTATTATTATTATTATTATTATTATTATTATTATTATTATTATCTTGAATTAA
>JANTCA010000284.1:0-12813 GCA_024741275.1 Chironex yamaguchii
TATCTTTTCACTGAAACAAGTTTCACCTTCTCTATTTTTACCGACAGCTAAATTTTCCGCCGTAACTTTGAATTTTCCGAAAATCCTACGATTTTTAAACCGGGGGGCGTTAGCCCACGACGCCTCTGCACTAAATTAAAAGGACCTACGCTACATCTCGTCGGGGGGGGGGGGGATCACACCAAAGAACAACTTGAAATCGTCTGAAAGATTACGATCTCAGGTAAAAATGATTCGCGTCAAACCGGCATCATATAATGAACTATATGCAATATAAGACGCATTTCACTTAAATATTTAGAGTTGATGGTTCCAGTACAAGGTTTCATCACCGAGGTTTCCTGCAATACAAGTACAAGCTAGAACATTTACATTTAACGATCGTTCTGGGAGTTGGGTGGCGGGTACGTATTTACGTCATGACGGTATGATGGTAGTATGTCGACATGATCTGTTTGCATCAAGATTTGGATTGACTTCATCGGAGTTATCCTGTGAATAAACCAATTGTGTGTCTAGTATAACGGCTTCTCTGATATTCTGAGCATAGCACTCAACACAATAGTCCTTTAAGAGGTCAAGTGGTTATCTTGTAATCAACTTGAAAGTGTTCTTACGATTGACATGTCGTACGTGATAAAAACTCCTGCCAAAATCTTTTCTTTGGTTATAGATATGAAATCAATTTTAAATTAGTGACCATGTCGAATCTGTGAATAAGGATGATGTGTCAGACTTGTGGGGATCGCTACACAAATTGTACGGATGTATGAGTCATGTCTACAAGGAATGGAGAATAACTAACAGAATACACTGACGGAAAATTTATTTGATAATTCATTTTTATGAGACGATTACGTCTACTCATCACTATCGCGAAGTGACCATCAAAACGCCTTTCGAAAAGCAGAAGCTTAAAATGAGCTGTTGCTAATAGAGCATGCGTATTAGCTACCTTCTTGAGAAGTCGTGCCTTTGTAAGTATCAAGATGCAACAACTTGCCATTTATCGAAGGTGTCGTATCTTTAACACTGTAGTCCACAAACCGCAGGTTCACCGAAGGCGAGCGAAGAAGTAGCTAAATGGAGAACTAAACAACATACTAAACAAATGTGTGGCTGTGATTTAAAAATCCTGTAGTATATCGTCTAATAAGAAATCTCTTTACAGATTGTGATATCACTGAGTCAACAACCAGCAAACGTAAACAAATTCATCTTCATTTAAAGTAACGAAATTCCTCCAAAGCAACTAATTTTATAGGTTTGATAAGCTTATCTAGAAGCAGAACAACTTTCCTGAGCAGTTTAGAATACTATAGAACACAATAAAACATTCCAGAGGCTTACAGCAGAAAATAGAACTTTCTGGAAACTTCGTGTAAATATGGCATCATATTGTTTCTGCAGCACAAGGAAGGTTTCTTCAGGGATCTCGATGCATGTAACAAAAGGATCAGCCAAAACACGCAGACTATGGCAAGCAGCCAACTCATCACGAAATATTCTAAACTGCAATAGATTTTCTAATCTTTACGAAAAGAAGAAAGAACAAGATTGTGCTTTGTAGTTGCTGAGAATCTGTCTTACAGAATTTATCTTCCTATCTGGTGGCTTAGCCAGTCTACAGAATGTCATGCTATACTTCGCTAATCAATTCTTACTTTGTATGACTCTTGTCCGTAGCCTCAGCTCAGTAACAATCTTAACGTCGGTTTGGAGTTAACTCAAATCACTTTAATCTAATAATGTCCGTATTCAGAAGTTGGACAAGGCTATCAACAATCCCACGAACTCTCCAAGCAGACCAATAAAATATTGTTCGTTTCCAAGCAACTCTAATATGACTAAAATAGCAATTAATTGAATTAGACTTTACTTCAAAATTGTGGCTGAACTTCCCGCTTTCAAGATAATTATTGAATACGTATTTTTAGGAATTATTTTAATCCAAAAAATACCGGGTACAGGGGGTTACAGTCACTAAAAATACCATGACCTCGGCGCGGGCAAGAGCAGGTGAAAGTTATTGACTTCGAACATCTAGTGGACTACATCATGAACTCAAAAACAGATCTGACATACAGTAAATGAAATGTAGAAGGTGTGGAAAGTCATGAAAATACTCGAAGCAAAACTACAGAGCTGCCATTAAGAGGAGCCTGGTTGCGAAACAGATTAATACTGCAAGTTACCATAAACAGGCAAGTTACAAAATCTCTTCACGGTGCACACATATTGACACTAACGGGAGTAAAAAAACAAACTTCGATGATTATGATGATGATGATAATGACGATGATGATAGCGATGATCATTATGATAATGATGATAATAATGACAATGAGGATCACGATGGTGATGACGACGATGGCGATGATGGCGATGACGACGATGGCGATGACGACGATGATGATCATGATGATTATGATGATCATAATGATGATGATTATGACGATGAGGATGATGATGGTCATGATGATGATGATGATGATGATAGCGACGACGACGACGATGATGATCATGATGACGATTATGATTGTGATAGCGATGATGATGATCATGATGATGATGATGATTATGACGACGATGATGATGATGATTATGATGGTGATAGTGATGAGGATGTTTATGACGATGATGATGATAGCGATGATGATGATCATGATGATGATTATGATGGTGATAGCGATGATGATAATCATGATGATGATGATGATGACGATGATGACGACGACGATGATGATGATGATGATAATAGCGATGATGATAATCATGATGATGATGACGATGATGACGACGACGATGATGATGATGATGATGATAATAGCGATGATGATGATAGCGATGATGATGATGATAGCGATGATGATGATAGCGATGATGATGATGATAGCGATGATGATGGTGATGATGATGATGATGATGATTATGATGATTATGATTGTGATGATGATTATGATTGTGATGATGAAGATGATGGTAATAGTGATGACGATGATCATGATGATTATGATGATGATTATGATTATGATGATGACGACGATGATGATTATGATGATGACGATGATGATGATGTTTATGATGGCGATAGTGATAATGATGATCATGATGATGACGATGATGATTATTATTATAATGACGACGACGATGGCGATGGCGATGACGATGACGACAACCACGACGACGACGATGATGATCATGATGATGATTATGATGATGATAGCGATGATGATGATGATTATGATGTTGATTATGATGGTGATAGCGATGATGATGATCATGATGATGATGATTATGATGATTATGACGATTATGATGATGATGATGATGATGATGATGATGATGATGATGATGATGATGATAGCGATGATGTTGTTGATGATGATGATGGTGATGATGATGATGATGATGATGATGATGATAGTGATGATGATGATGATGATAGTGATGATGATAGTGATGATGATGATAGTGATGATGATAATGATGATGATAGTGATGATGATGATAGTGATGATGATAGTGATAGTGGTGATGATGATGATTGATGATGATGATTGATGATGTTGATGATGTTGATGATGATGATGACGACGACGATGATGATTATGATGATGATGATGATGATGATTATGATGGTAATAGTGATAATGATGATCATGATGATGACGATGATGATTATGATGATGACGATGATGATGATGTTTATGATGGCGATAGTGATGATGATGATGATGATTATAATGATGACGACGATGGCGATGACGATGACGACAACGACGATGATGATGATCATTATGATGATAATTGAGCCGTGTAAATGGTAATCGACTGGGGTACCTTCCAAATACTTTGTTATAGCATACGCAAGTCATACTGGTCGAATCTATTCTCAAGCCTCCGCATTTGTCTTTTAAATATATAGGCATCTCACACAAACATGCAGACAGCATCGTAATGGCTGGGCGACAGTAGTCTGCCTACAAGTTTTTACATCAGTGAGTAAAGGAAGGCAAATTTACCACGACAGACTATTTTCGACGCTGAGGTCATTATAACATTTTCGCTGTACTTCAAACGAGAGCAATCTTGCTAAATCTCCCAGAAACGTGTGCATATAGCAATTGAGGGACTACTCGTAGTCAAGCAGATGCACACAATTGAACGTGTGTACGTCTCAAGGCCCCTTTACACAAGTGTTTAATTACAGTTTATCACTAAGAATTTTTCAACCATTTCTTATGAGATCTTCAATCGCCAAAGAAGACGTCAGGTATGCAGTAGTGAGACATAGGTCCCAAGGTTATCGATCATTAAGACACTACCTGAACACACTTTGCAGGAAGTATTTTCGTTCTCAAACCACAAAAAAATATGGTAAGTGTTACTTCATTCACAAGACAGTCAACATGAAGGGGCTCTTTCAAAGGCCAAACTAATTACTTTACAAACCACGGGGAAAGGCAAATAGCAGCAACGCTTCATTACCTGGTTAATGAAGCTAAACTGTCTCCAATTAAGGCATGAGACCAAATTGCCATCAATTTAACCAATCAAGCATCTTACTGCAGTATCTAATATGCCTTAATCATTACAGTCTTGAAGACGCAAGGGCATGCTGAATGAAGTAGTGGACAACAGCTAGCGATTGTAGTCTTCTATGACGCAATTTCAAAATGTCCTACCAGGAGCAGACAAATCAAGACAGCAAACCACAAAACCTAAAGGAACGCTCCGCTAGTGATTTCAAAGTGCTTCCAGAGAGCGATTTGGCGAAAGCTGAGCTAGAGCAAAAGCCACAAGAATTCTTCGTTCTCAACCAACAGGTATTTGCCAAGTTCCCACAATATCACTTGTAAAATATATGATGTACCCAAAGGTCCAGCCTCACAAGGGGTCCATGGAATTTGTGGAGCAAACAGATTTGTGTCCGAAAACTGTAGATTTTGAAGCTTGAGATAAAGCAATGACCAATTACTTTACACACCATAAACAAAAACGTTTAGTCCTGTAGTGACATTGCAGCTGACTAGTCGCGAAAAATCATATATACATATAGTAAATACTGTCCATTCTATTACCACCTTTGCATAAAAAATTTCCAAAGGTATTGCGAATTTTTTTACTGCAGTCATGTACCTATGACATTTTGACAGCTCCAGAGTATTATAATCCCCGAATTTATGCTGCCAGAAGCAGAAGTACTTGTAATGATGTTATCATCACCTGATTGCAACAAATCTGTCTCCAATTTGCTGGCCACTACTAGAAACGAACCAATTTTGACGCATCGTCTCTGGCAGGCATCCATGCAAAAACATACAGTTAAGCTAGAAGACTTACTACGATATTACGGCAAGAAACTCAGGATCTGCAAGAGAGAAGTGTCTGAGGAATTATTAAAAGTGGCCCATCTACAAGTTGGCCGAAAAGAAATGATACTGATGGTGATTCTGACTGTGATGCTAACTGTGTTGTAGAGGTATCATGATGATGATGTTGACAATTGGCAACAGAAATTTGCATGCTGCAGTTATCATGACGCGAAATAAGACGTCTGCACGTAAACCTACGGCTGTTCTTCCCTAAGTAAAAACAGGGACAGCCGGGAGATTTCTAAACATTACATGGAGACTGACCTATAAATAACTGTTTTTGAAAATAATGTAGTTCCTGCTGTGGCTTGCTATTGAAAGTACTTACACTACAACTCCAATAGGACATCTTGGCCAATAGTATGCAAACGACTGACACGGGTCACACCCCATTGTAGGGCATTAAAATAAGCAGGCATCAACACTTAAAATGCCAATGAAGAGGAGAATGAACACTACACCAGGTAGCCTATAGGTATAGCTGTTAGTGACTCTTGTATTATATAAAGATTGCTTCAATTTCTGGCTCCAACGACTTTTGCTTGCAGCGAAAGGCCAACGTTTTTCCAATGAACGTTATTGAATATGTCTTGTTCTTGTTAAACTAGGTAAAAATGTTTTAGTCATATGCCTCTGCAGAACGTTGCGGCTAAAACTGACAATAATAGAGTAGTGTACCATGCATTTCACCTGTTAAGTTATCTTGTACTGCTGGTATACTTTAATGAGAGCTTTATGCAAACGGCGTCAGGCGAAATGCCTTAACTAGTTGAGATTCACACGGTTATTTTGACAAAATTATCGAGTTTTTCACAGCTGACATAAGGATAGCGTAGACTAATTAAATGGACAAATACATAAATAAATAAATGAATATATAAGAGATAGATAACAAAGTGATAGACCGAGACAGGCAGATAATATATATAAAACTAGCAGGTAAGATTCTAAATGACATGGGAGATATGTTGCACACATTTTTTCAATACACAGTAAATGAAAATCACCAGTGAGTTTAATTGGAAAAGCCAAACTCCTGACACATATGATAAAAACCAAAGCGACAATTCTGATAGTATTAATAGACGCTAGATCACTTTTTTATCGCTAGTTCGCTACTTTCGTCCAGTATGGAGGGCCAATTACAATAGTGTGAAAGGGAGGATCGAGATTAAGGTGGAGGTGGTATAATGCAGCACAATTTAACAAACCTTTGTCATTTCAACGTTGGTTTTGTCAAGGAATCAAATAATAGATCATCTTTTGCAACAGACGAAACAATCCTGTGCCTTTTTGGAGAAAGACGATCTCATGACCCCTCGCCGTTCTCTTTAACGTCACTGGTGAGTGCTTTCCCACCCCTAACTGACTTCGGCAAGTTGCCAATGACTGTAAACTTATTATCGCACGTATACAGAGTTAATATTGGTCCTCTGTACTGATACATCCCACGTTGAGAGAAACCTCATGTTCAAATTCATCTTCCTCATTTATCTTTTACAATAGTACACAGAAGCTGTCTATTTGACGCATCATGTTTCAATAACAGGTCTGTTTCTATATTTAGCAGATTTTTCACATTTCTTCTTTCACTCATGCTACCACCTAAGCCATATCCTTATTGCACTAACTACTGCATCGCTAGGGAAGATCAGCTCTTCCTTAAGCACATGTAAAGGTGTGCCCCAGTTGTAGTTCATTGGCGACTAATAACAAGACAGTTTGATGATCTGTTATCTCTATTTAGCGAGAACATGTGCAAAATAGATTGCTCTGTGAAAATTGACACTGGAGACAAAACTTCACGAGACAACAACAGTTTTAGGCAATCAGCCATTCATAAGCTTGTGATGACTGTCAAAAAATGGACATAAGACAACCTTACCATGTCAAGTCATGGTGCTTTAAAACAATGAAGATCCGTCTTTCAGATACTTAAATTATAGGCAAAGAATAACATAAGGGTGATTAAAGAAACGCTAACTCGATCAGCAACGACAAAAATTAAAGAAAGCGTGCTAATAACTGACGATAATAGAACAATCTGTATTCACTATACCTGCACAATGTGTGGTGTTCTCAATTGTGATAACAGCACTGCCTCTCGTAACAATTTATACGTCGCCAAATTGGTGCATCTCACCAACTCTGTTGTCTCTTTTCCCTTCATACAATTTTTAATGTCGTATCCATCCTTGTAGACGGATTTCACGGCCACAGACCGCCCTTGTATGATAACTTTACGCACAATTTTTGTATAACCTTGTCCTATGACGTTAACGTATTTCGCCTGTTGTAACTCTTGGCATAGGGAGTTGGTTCTTGTAACTTCTTGCAGTAAAATATTTTTATTCAACAACATTGATTCTGTAACATTTCTAACCGTGTCTCGATTAAAAAATTTATTAAATAATGGTATATTCTCATGACTTTCTACTGTTGTATTTTGGCGTGCCTGCCACAATTCACGAGCTCCATGTTCCTCGTACGACCCATGTAAACGATTCCATCTCCGTTTTCCTAGTTCTTTTTGTGATTCCTCAGTCCCTGTTAAAAGTACATAATCCGTATCCAAAGCAGGAATCCTGTACACGATCAGATATAATATTGCTCCCCATGACAAAAGCAAGAAGGTCAAAATAGTTCGGAATGCCGCTAATAACTCTCTTGCCATCACACGACCTCGAAACTCTATGGCATATGAAATTCAGTGTTCTAAAAATTGTCAATATCCACTCTTTTCGTCAACTACCAATTATAAAAACCACCAAAGCGCAGCTTGTATGCACTATGTTCCGATGACAATCTCAGACTTGAGTGAACCAAGACCACAGCATATGTCAAGTGAACAATAAGGTATAGTTTACACAATCAATTCCCCGCCAATATCATCCCGCTGTGAATTATTAACAAGTGGAACAGAAAGGAACCTCACGCCCATGTGAATAGTACAAATTGCAAGTGAAATAACTATGGGTTTACTTTAAACGACCTTCGAGTCGGAAATTGTGATAAAATTCTTGATTTCCATAGTCTTTCCCAGACATGTCTTTGTAAATGGTTTCAGTTGATCAAAATCGATATTGTGTGAGAATTGTTTATCCGGAATTATCATTAGTCACTATCTTAACACATGATGGTCTATTTTTCAGAGCATTCTCGTCTGTAAGGTAAAAAACACGAACTGATGCGTGCTATGAGATGTTCTTTAACCAACAGAACGTGTCATACACGTTAATTTAAGCAATGGTCAGAAAGCTTTCTGCTATGATCAGCTCATAACCGAAGAATTCACACCTCGTCAACAAGACATAGCAAACACAAGGAGGTCAGAAGGGCATAACCTGTAAACGAGGCCTTAACACTCCACATCGGGGCAATTGGTGTTAATGACGTCGTCTTTTTATGCAATTTCTAGACTGTGGTCTTATGCAGGCTACTGTACTTCTATAGGGAACGAGCGTAGTAGTTCCGAGCTATAGGCAAATCTTGACTATTAACAAAATAGTTCCATCGGGATATTGTGTGACTAATGAAATATTCAATTATTCAACTTTGTAGAGAGGCAGTTGTTTAATGGAACATGTCTACTTGAGAACATTTATACTCGAATCAGCAAGCAATAACGTTGACCAGCGGTGCAGGTCGATGTGTCTGGTCAAATTCAATCTTTCCAACTAAGGTACATTCTACGGCTTAATTGCGTATGCTAGTCAGTAATCCTGCAAAGACTAATCAACGTTCA
The DNA here is from genome assembly GCA_024741275.1 of Chironex yamaguchii. Taxonomy (NCBI): domain Eukaryota; kingdom Metazoa; phylum Cnidaria; class Cubozoa; order Chirodropida; family Chirodropidae; genus Chironex; species Chironex yamaguchii. Next base: position 9,124 of record JANTCA010000284.1, read on the forward strand.
CACAATGGATGTGTAGGCAGTAGAAGTGAGAAACCCTCTTTCATACAAGCGTCCTCTGTGTAAATAGCGCTTCTAAACACAACAGTCAGCTTCTTTCATACAGATTTACCTCACAGGCGCAAGGCCTAGTTCATTCGGCCGTCGATCTTCTTCAGATACAATCAGCATGGTCTAGTGAATATATCTGCAGCTGCAATAACTATTGTACATTTGCTATAATTCAGAAAAGTAAAGATTTTTGGAATATCTGCAGCATCACAAGTTATGAGAAATAAAACGTAACAAGATATAACATGCCACTGAGGCGATCGGGATTTAGAAATATGAACACCAGCACCTGTTTTAACAGGACAACCACTTTTAGAATAAGTCATCATAATCATCGTGAGTAGGTGTCACCTTTGATCCGAAAGTTGATAAATATTCTCTCTACAACCTCTTAAGCCTTTCTCTTTTTGCTCCTCACGTTTTCTGCAACTGTCCAGGTTAGCTGTGCTGTCACTTAGAACTCATGGAAGTAACAAAATGAAGAAAATCGCGAATTGTAAACAGTCTATAGCATCAGCAGACACATATAACTCTTTAATGTATCCAGTCGAGGGGTGTGTGCCTTAAGTCTGGATCTTTGTCCTTGTCATATCAAATTGTAAATGATTATCATCGTTGTCACATGAAGCTTTGTATATGTAATATAGACCTATGATTATCATCGTTGTCACATGATGCTTTGTCCATTATTATACACTTGTCAATGATAGCTCTCATTGTCGTATTCTGTTTTCTCCTTGTCAAGTCAGCTTGTACATAATTATCATCGTTGTCACATTGTGCTTTTTATTTGTAATATAGACCTATAATTATCATCGTTGTCACATGATGCTTTGTCCATTATTATACACTTGTCAATGATAGCTATCATTGTCGTATTCTGTTTTCTCCTTGTCAGGTCAGCTTGGTAATAATTATCACCGTTGTCATATCAACTTTTATAAGCTTACGATAGTTGCCATAATATACTTCGTTTATGTAATAAAATGTAAAATTGTAACTACATTAAGAACTTGAGTGTTGGAGTGCTCAGAAACATCAAAACCTGGCTGTTACACTGTGTTTCGAAGTAAAAGGTCAAAACTCTACTGAGTACCCTTAATAGAAAAAAACGTCCTTTTAACAAAGAACCCTAAGGACAGGGAATATACAGGGATTTACGTAAGTATTACTTATCACTTGTTGTTTACAGTTATTTCTTGAACGTCATTTACACTACTACAATATTGGATCAATATAGACTCCAATACTTAATATTAACAGGTGCATCTTATTTCTAATATTGAGAAATATAAAAGACTTCTCTCGAATGGGGAGGCAGGGATGTCGAAGTACCTATGATGGGGTGGGAAAAGTGTTGAGGGCGTAAATTTTACTTAATTTCATTATGCAGGACAATCAACAAATCTATCAAGACTAATATTGGCTTGAAGTGCAATTAACAATAATGGACTGTCGTAGGACTGGTATATAACAGTTTAACTATAAAAGTTGTAACTTTGCCGTCATTTCGGAGAGAATATTGATATCTTCGAAGTTAAATTTACCTGGCCTGGATCAAACGTCGCATTCTACATGTGTGGAATTGAATAGCACAGTATTCGACTTACATGTGACTTTAAACAGCAATACACGTCAAACGTCCTATTTAACGTGTTCAATAAAATAAAATACAATTTTTTGACAGAACGCGCAGAACGAAGACCTGGTCAATACTTTGGAGTAACCATGGAAACTCTAAAACACGAGTACACAATTTAGCCGCACTTGAGGTAAGCAGTAGTACACACACTCAGCCTCGAGATTGATTTGTAAATAATTTAAGCATGATATTCAACGCATGTCAAAAGAGGACGTTTGATATGAAGTCGCATCGATGTCGCATACTGCAACAGGATATGTCGAATAAAATAATTTTATTCGACTATAATTCATCACATGTAGATAATTCAAATCAAACGTAGCATCTTACAGGCATTTGATTCGTTAATTGTATTTGACTAAATGTGATTTAGGGAAGCAAGGTAATCAACAAGACCTCGTTGAGAAACATAGATCCCTATGGTAGATAAGTACTTATGTAAACACGTGTACACACTACCTTCCCTGGCTTTCAGAAAACACAGACACAAAACCGTTTTTGACAATATCAAGATCAGAGGCATACATACTATTTCGTAGGATCTCACAATTTTCACTATCTCACCGTGCACGAGGATGTTTTCATTTTGGCGACGTCACTGTTTTAAGGGGTAGAGGTACACCTTAGATCTATGCGTTCACAGGCTAACATGCAGGGTGACTTTTGATATCTCATTTGGGCTCCAGTCAAATGAAAGAATTCAACTTGAGATTCTAGATAAACAACAGGTTTTTTACTATCACACAGCTTGAGCCTTTCAATTAACATGCAACGTAAATAGCAAGTTCTCACTGTCTCTGTCATTGATTACAATGCAATCAAATCTTGATCAATTTCTATCCTAAAGATCAGCTTTAAACACCTGTAACATAGCAGATAAAATCACCAAGCCACGCAGACATCTAAAGCGAAGACTATGATGACACCTGTCATCTTGACCAAAAAGTAAACACAGCATGACAGTGAAAAGTCAGATGGGATCTAAAGACTTTCGAGGTTGATAATCAAAGATGTAGGCACAGAAAGTGTGTTTGAGAGCAAAGGGCAAGCTTTCAGTATGATAGAATTTTCATAGCAAACGAGGAAATTGCCAATACAATAGAACAAATAAAGTTTCGTATTCTCAATTTTTTAATAGGTCATGAAATTCAGAAAGGTGGTGCAAATCTCCAAGTGGGAGGGGCTGCCTAGTTAAGAGATTGCTGGGCCCTGGGCCGACTAAATGCAAGAGGCCCTGCTGACATCATCATGCGCTAACAGTATGGAACTGGGATAATGTTTGTGCCCCTCGTCCCCCGGAATATAATTCCTTGTCAACTTTATAGCCAAGTTATCTTATTGCCAGCCTATTGCTAATTGACCATCGCTCTAAAGAGGTTAGCTTTCGTACGTCAGTGTCATAGATATATCTATGGTCAGTGTACAAAAATTGTGTTACTTGTCATGACTGGGGCATCGCAGGTGTCGTGATAACTTCATTGCACCACACGAAAAGCTGCAGCAAATGGAATTGCGATTGATATAGCCATACAAATACCAGATGGACCTGAAATGATCTAAATCTGCTACAATCTCTAATTTATAGACTTCTTAATTGTCAGTGTAGATATTTCTAACTTCTCTACTCGCTGACTCTTAGAGAAACACAACTAAAAAGACTGTCTTTCCCATAACATAACCGTTTTTCTTAATAAAAATCGCCTACTGCCTGATTACAGTTTTTTTCCACCTTATTTCTGTGCCTTCTTGATGTCGAAATACATATTTTAACCTATTTTAACCAATCAGAATACTTTTACACGGGTTATCAACCAATCAACTACACTTTTCTATATCTTAATACAATAAATTGCGTAAAAAATACCCTAAAAAGTTCTATTTCTTACTTATTGCGTCCATACAACATGAAAACGAGGCTATTATGCACGGAGCTCTTAAGCAATACAAATTCGATTAAGCTGTCGACAGAATCAAAATTCGATTAAGCTGTCGACAGAATC
>JANTCA010000285.1:9234-33729 GCA_024741275.1 Chironex yamaguchii
CTCCTCGTCTTGCTCCTCGTCTTGCTCCTCGTCTTGCTCCTCGTCTTGCTCCTCGTCTTGCTCCTCGTCTTGCTCCTCGTCTTGCTCCTTGTCTTGCTCCTCGTCTTGCTCCGTCTGTCTCCTTTCCTCTTCCATAGATTTCGGGATTCTGAGGATATAACCAAAAAGTGTATATTTTCGGGGACAAAATAAGGGATACTCGTTATATCGGCCGAGATACTATCATTCATTCACTAATTCTGATTAAATGGTTAAGGTTTTCTCATCTTTTTGAGTTGTTTTTGAGACAAATAAGTGGCCTTTAACCTTCAAGCAGTCCAAACATTTCTTACTAAGCTTAGTGGTTATGTTCTGATTATTTCTCTTCTCTCATTTATCTTTAAGCTTGCCCCCCATGCTTTGATCTCATACAAGAGGAAGTTAACAAGCTCCGGGAAAAGATAGCTTCACTCGAAAATGGAACAGGGCTCTTTAATACTAGCTCATTAAAGGTTGAAGATAAGGATTTTAAGAAGGCATTAGAAGACCTATTAGCACGAGCTCAGAAAGTGCTAAATAAGACACAGAAACTTGCGCAAGAAGATATGGACTTGCTTGATTATTTTGCGTCGTTGGTTCAACAATTTGATGAGTTAAAAGCAATCTACAGAGACCTTGAATTTAAATTTACAAGCATCCAACAGTTTAATACAACATCCGTCAAAGATTTCTTACAAACGGAAATTGTAATTGAGGAAATAAAAAACCTGTTAATGCAGGGAGAATACTTGATAGATGTTGAGGGAAGACGAGCTTATGAAGTCGCCAAACTGACAGCACAGGATTTAAGCGATTTGGCAAAAAAGATGAAGAATATTGCATCTGAGGTATGTTTTGGGTGATTTCAGTTACCGTACGCAAAACTTTCCGGTGAAAGCTGTTGTTTTAAGTGGGTTCCAGTTAATAATTTTGCACGTTAAGTTGTAGCCGTAGTAATTGGAAATCGGTGTGATGTGCTTTTGGGTAAAAATATTTGAAAGAAGAAACCTTTGGTGATGGATACGCGGAAAGAAAACTCTTTTAATAGGTTTGGGATTGTCTGCATTACAGGTTAAAATTTAATTGAATGCTGTGCTTAAGGGTTCTTAATTCGCGCTTTATTGTTACGGAGTTCAAAAATGGACATGTTCCAATGCTCATATCGAACATCCCTCTCACTTCTAAAAAATGTTTCTTCCATTAATTAATTAATTAATTAGTTAATTAATTAATTAATTAATTAATTAATTAATCAGTTAATCATTTGATGTTTTCCGTTTCAATTTTCAAGGCTAGAAGACTTGCTGACAAACACGTTGCTGATTCGGAGGTGATTGATGAGAACGCAAAGATGGCGTACAATGACTCGTCTAAAGCATACAATGATGGAAAAACGGCCAGAGATCAACAAGAAACAAAAAATAAAGAGCTTAAAGACATGCACAAACTACTTGAAGAAGCTTTAGCTCTTGCTCGGCAAACGTATGATATGATGAATATGACAAAGACGGAGTCAACAAAGGCCATCGAGAATGCAGAGAAAGCAATCCGAGATGCCTCGACACCACTTCCAGATATTGGATTAAATAGAACACGTGGTAAGTAGTAAACAGAAAAACAGGGAGGGGTGCCTTCAGTGTGTGCCCCTTTAGTCGAATTATTTTGAAAGATCGAGTTTCAGAATTAATACATTAGTAGAGCCAATGTAAATATTAATTTATTTCATGAAGGCCGTGTCAGAGTTTGTCAGAAAGTCAATTCCGTATCGTTTCTTATCAAGGTGCGGTATATATTTATGTGGTCTTTAGTACAACTGGGTCATGAGAATAATTGGCACATTATATTTTTATTGAGGCTAATGGTTCCCACATGATTTTCGCATGGGAGAGCTAATTACAATTAATACAATTTCAACAGGTCTTGAAATTTTTGTATCGAGCTTTTGCCTTAAAAGTCATTGATACTGCTAACATTAAGTCAGCTGATGGAGTCAGTGAGACCCAAACTCCTGGTTTTTATACATGTGTTTGGTATTCTGTGTATTAATTTTGTATTAATCTGTTTACCTACATGTTCATTTTTTTATTGCAATCGTCATTGGGGATGCGGACTACTGTTCAAAGCAAAGACGTACGAAAGAAAAAGCTTCACGCAAATGGGATAAACGTATAATTATTGATACGTATTTAAATGAATAAACATTTGAAAGACAAATGATGGGATGTGACCTTTTTGCACACCTGGAAGGCTGGAGACATTAGTCAGTATGTGCGTATGCGCTTGCACTCACTTCCCACGGATGTCTGCAATTTTCCGTGTCAATGGCTGCCAAGTGTGCATTATTTCATTCGTTGACTGTGTTATAGAAACTGTATATGTACTTAAGTACAGCAGTTAGCCTGGGAATTCTCTAGAGATGTCAAACGTTTTTGACGTAACGTCTTTTTCTATAAGAGGGGTAATTCTGGCAGTTATATTTATGAGCCGATTACATGTTACAGCTGCAATGCCAGTTGCATTTATGTTAGTCATGATATTGTTTGAAGACTTATAGAGCTACTCTAATGATACTTATTCATTCTTTGCAGACACTGCGACGAGGATTGCAGCAGAAGCTAATAATATTATATTAGAAGCTTCGCAACTGATTGCGACAAATGAAGGTCCAGTTGAGCAACTTCGTAGAGATGATAAAGAAGCACGAGAACTAATGGCTAAAGGGCACAAAGAATACAATACTTCAGATGATGCCTATCGTCGAGCTAAAGATGCCTACAACAGGGCAAAAAGTGCCAAAGATGCTGCTGATAAAACAGCGAGGGAAGCCCAGGACACTTTACGAACCTTAAGGGTGGGTATTGAAGGAGTTTTTGTTGTCAGATTTAGAGGTCATTCTGCAGTAAAGGGCCTCCACAAGGAGCACGATGGACATCTTTGCAATGAGTCTTTTGCATGTTAAGACCTCCATTTTACTTGTTAAATAAACGTTGAATTTACCACAAGAGATACCATTGACGTGTTATAGACTGACGGACTCGCGCTCGTTATAGACCTACTGATTCATCAAGCATCGTAAATGCCGAATGAATATAAGATGCATTTACTTTAACTGCCTTGTCAATGAGTGAGTCGGGTCAGTTGATTATTGGCTATCACTACATGCCACTTGATTCCACTCCACGTCACTCCATACCACTCCATACCACTCCACGCCACCCCATACTATTCCATACCACTCTATCTCATTTAACTCCACTTTACTTGTATCTCATTTAACTGCACTTTACTTGAGTTGAGTCGAGTCCAGTCAATTTGACTCCATCGCAAATAATCCTACTCCATTTTATTCCCGCCATTTCCTCTTCACTCCGTCCGAATAAATTCGCACTTTCCATTCAGTTACTTGACTGTATGAGACAAATGTTCAGCTTACCTTTCTTAGCCTGTATTCTCTTTTCGATTCCTCTAGGATTTCAATGAGCAAATTGAACAATCCAAGAAAAATGCAACTGATGCAATGAAGCTGATACCGCTGATAAAAAAGCTTATTCAGGAAGCCAACTCTACCTCGGATTTTGGGAAGGTTACTGTTGCAGCGGCGAACAGAAAAGCAGTAGAGGCCATGGAGAAGACCAAAAGGGCCGAATCATCAGCAAAGACATTGAATGAGGTATGTGGAAATACAGTGTTATCGCACATTTTGAAGGAATATTTCAGTTTATCGTCAGCATCCCTCCTCGCATTCCCCGCAAACACATTTTACTGTACTATTTCGAAGTCACGTCTTTGACGCATTCTAGCTCTTATTGCTTTCGCTTGTACTTTTAGTGTTTTCTACCGCTGTTTTACCTAACTTCCTTTTTAGTCTCTTTTAATTGCACTTCACTTTCTTTTTACAGCCTACCTCCTTACTCTCTACCCCCTTACTTTATTCTCTCTGCCTCCTCACTTCCTTCTCACTACCTCCTTACTTCCCTCTTTCTGCATCCTTACTTACTTGGTCTGCCTCCGTACTTGCTTCTTACTACCTCCTTACTTCTTTCTTACTACCTCCTTACTTCCTTCTTTCTGCCTTCTTACTTTCTTCTTTCTGCCTCCTTACTTCTTCCTTACTACGTCCTTACTTCCTTCTGTCTGCCTCCTTACTTCCTTCTTACTACCTCCTTACTTCCTTCTATCTGCCTTCTTACTTCCTTCTGTTTACATCCTTACTCCCTTCTTTCCGCCTCCTCACTTCCTTCTTTCTGCCTCTTCACTTCCTTCTATCTGCATCCTTACTTCCTTCTATCTGCCTCCTCACTTCCTTCTTACTACCTCTTTACTTTCTTCTTTCCGCCTCCTTACTTCCTTCTTACTACCTCCTTACTTCCTATTTGCATCCTTACTTTCTATCTGCCTCCGTACTTCTTTCGTACTACCTGCCTCCTTACTTTCTTTTACTACCTCCTTACTTCCTTCTTACTACCTCCTTACTTTCTTTTACTACCTCCTTACTTCCTTCTTACTACCTCCTTACTTCCTTCTTACTACCTCCTTACTTCCTTCTTACTACCTCCTTACTTCCTTCTATCTGCATCCTTATTTTCTATCTGCCTCCTTACTTCCCTCGTACTACCTCCTTACTTTCTTCTCTCTGCCTCCTTACTTTCTACTTTCTGCCTCCTTACTTTCTACCTTCTGCCTCCTTACTTTCTACTTTCTGCCTCCTTACTTTCTACTTTCTGCCTCCTTACTTTCTACTTTCTGCCTCCTTACTTTCTACTTTCTGCCTCCTTACTTTCTACTTTCTTTCTCCTTACTTTCTACTTTCTTTCTCCTTAGTTTCTTTTACTACCTCCCTACATCCTTCTTACTGCCTCCTTACTTACTCTCTACACTCTTTCCTCTTTCTGCCTTCGTACGTTATCATCACTTCATTTTTACTACCTCCTAAGTTCCCCCTATTTTCCTCCTTACTGCAATGTTACATTTCGTTCAAATCCTTTGCAAGGCTTCCTTACTTACACAGCACTTTCTTCTAACTGCCGCTTGACGTCCTCCTTATTGCCTCCTTACTCGCTCTTCGCTTCCTTCTTACTGCCTTATTACATCTACCTTACCTCCTTGTTGACACAAGGCGCCGTTTCGTATTCTGCTGTGTTAATTTAGTGTGCCTACCTGCCCTTGATGCTGTTTCCTTTTAAAACTCTGTAAAATGTACATGAATCTCCTGCTTGTGTTATGAATTAGAAATTTAGCATTGGTGAGACTTTCTTCTCATACAACTGGTGCCTTGCGAGCACCAATCTCAATTTTTTTAGCCTTAGAGCCACACTGCTGTACAGTCACAGTAGATGCTACAGTAGAGGGCTGACCGACTTGTATGCGAGTGTGCATTGGTTATTTCAGCTCACAAGTTGCTTTTTGTGGTGACAAGAATCCGAACTCACACTGTTATCTCACCATCACAAGAAAATTGTCTCGCCCATGTGTCCACTATGATTTTCTTTCATTAATTAACGATTTATTACATTGCGTAATTGCCACGCGTCAGAACGTAGGCTAGTTACTAAACAGTAGACGGAACAGCAAAGAGACTAGAGTTGTCTAATTTATCCAAATTATTATTGCATATATAAATTATAAATGATTAGGTATCACATAAAAGTTACTTGTTTATAACACCAAAAGAAGTTTTGTGATAGCCAATCGTCACCACAAAGCACTCGAAATTTGACAGTGTCGTAGAAAACTGCCGAGGTTTCACTTTACTGTGTCGCTAGAAATCGTCCATTCAAGGAGCCGAAACAGGAGAGGAGAATAAGTCCTGTGTCCAAACTTTCTATCTTGATCTTCTCTTTTTTGTACTGCAGTTTTATGTATGTATATATAGTAGTAGTATTGTGACGTAGGTAGGACGAAATCATTAGATATTTTGGTCATGCTCCAGCGCGTTGAACGTCAGTTAATACTACGCCGGGCTTGCCAACCTAAAAAAGTTCGATTGATCGTTTGGCAATATGTAATGCCTTGATTCACGTAGGGGTTTTCATGTTACAATCTTTGGCATTACTGATATACTTATGACAACCACGGCTAGTAATACTCGATCAGTACTTCGCATTTGTTTCGACATCTGTGACATGTGGACGGTGACGTATAGTGGCGCTTGGTGTAGTCGTTACGTTATGTAACGAGAAAATCTCTGTTGTAGTATGGATGGCTATAATTGTTAATTGCTGCCCTGGTTAGTGAGGAGGTTAAGTCCACTTAAGTACAGGACGGTTAGTGATTAACTTCGAACAGTATTTAGAATCAGACGTTTTAAGAGCTTATTATTGAGCGTAGAGAATGTTCTTTGGTCATAAACGTCTGTTGGATAACGTGGTTTATTTACACGTGAAATAACATAGGTAGAGAGGTGGTTAGCTTGTATATGTCTTCATTTCTTGAATGCTTAGTGTGTATTTTGTATAGCAACACCAATCATTCTAATTTCTGCAGAGCGTGATAAGGAAGAAAAAGGAAGTCGACAGTATGAATAAGGAAGCTATGAAATTGAACCAGGAGATGCAAAATATCACAGGAGAGCTCCAACAAGTGAATAATTCTCTTGATACGTATATGACAAAGGCAGAGAAAAACGGAAAGTTGGCCAAAGATACTTTAGCCGAAGCAAGTCAAGTCCGCAAAGAGGCTGGAGACTTGCTTGGAGATTTAAGTGATTCCTTAAACGACGTTCAGAAGCTACTGGAAGACCTGAATAAATTGGGAGATATTGATGTTGCGACCCTTGTTGACGCAGAAAAGAGATTTGAAAAAGCAAAGGGAAACGTGGAGGGTAGAATCAACGTAGAAATGAACAAAATGGAAACAAGAATAAAGAAACAGAATTCAACACTCGAAATGGTCGAGTTTAGTTTGGATGAAATACGCAAGGAAATCAGCGCTATTGACAAAGTTTACAAAAGTATACCACGACGATGTTTTAAGGCAACTCCCAAACTGGAAGGCACGGGATAATGTATGTTGTGGAATGAACACTATTTTATTAATTTATTTGATACGAACATTACGTCTTTTCGTCTTCACTACATCGTTCTACAATGGCCTTATGTCATGATGGAAGCAAGTGTTAGATGCTTACTGACCAAATCACTTTTATTTCTGCGGACACCGTTTGCGAAGAGTAAGGTGTATTTAGAGTCTTTATTTACGTGCTGACATGCATCTTCTTCAAGTTGAGTAAGAAGCCTCTGATTATTTGTAAGACTGACAGTGGATTCTCTTCTGTATGCTATCGACCCAATGTTTTCGTCACAATGAGGAAGGCGAAAGTTAGTCTTGTTACGCCAGCAGGCCGTCTCGTCGGAAGTGGACAGATGAAACACGGCCATGTTACGCCTATGGGCCTAATCGTTTGTCATGCTACATAATTTTGAAAACATATTGCATTTGTTAATGTTATTATGTACACTAGGTATCTGCAATACTTTTTGCTGCAATATGAACGTTATTTTCCCTAGTCGACAGGTTAAATGATATTCCTTTGAACACAATACTTATTAGCCGTTTTACTCTCATTTAAATGTATATTTGGTTCTGTTGTAATTTTGCAGAAGTTGATTTTAACCAGTGTGCAAACTCGCATTTCTAGTGATGGCCTTTGTTCAGCGCGATTAGATAAGGCGGTAACTAACTGATATCAAACGCCGTTTTTAATTAGTCGAATTACAAAGCCCGCATTGGCTTCTTTCTTTAAATTAAGTAACATTTTGGGTGTTATGTTAGACTGGAACAGATTTAGACCAATCAAAGAAAGTTAGAAACCCGATTGTCTAAAAGATATTCCATGTTACGGGGAAAAACGAATCTGGATATTTGAAGCATGTTGGTATTTGACATCATTTGACATAGCTGAGGTACGGTTCGTTATTGTATACCCAATTTTGCTATAGAACGAGAAGGACTCTCTAATTTTTACCGGGAGGGATTAAACTATGCAGATTTTTTGTTTACTGCTTATGTTTGTTTCAACTCCCACAGCAAAGTAAGGGCGCAAATAACCAAGTCACTTATTTTTTACGTAAGCAGTTCTTAGGTCATTCACGATAACTTTCGTACTATAATCTGCCCTACCCTAACGTGTTTTCTATCTCGACACCCCCACCCCGCCACCCGAATGATTGCTATAGAGGTGCCACAGCACGCGTTTGTTGTATCCACTAAAAAACCTTTTGAGCCCAACAAGATCAATTTGTGCTGTGAGATTAAATTTGTACCTTACCCGGTATCTTCACGCAAACTTTTGAACTTGTACTATCGGATGCAGTAGATTACTTTATACACAGTCAGGTACTAAGTTCCAGTATTAAGTTTTCTTTGCCGTTTTTGATGGATAGTATAAAGTTACAGGTCAGAAATGATATGCGAGTTCTCTCAATTTTTAGCAAAGAAAATGACGTTTTTATTTCTTTAATGTTTAGAATGTATATTATCAATTATAATTTTTTGTCACTTTTATACATCTTTTAACTAGTCGTATTTATATGTCCAGCCCCCTCGGTATCTTACTCGGAAGGACCAGAATTAGTCGCCGCTTTTCGTGAAAGCAATCTGATAAACATGATGGTCCATTTGTTATGGATACTTGACGTTTGCAAGTGCCTTCCACATGTAAACAATTATATGAGCAATGAAATTTTCTTTTTCTTTTCATAATTTGTTCTTTTTAGACTGTTCTGCTTGCAGCAGGGCCTTTTTGTGATCGCTTTATTATTTGCACCCTCATGGAAATCAAATCAGCTGTCAGCTCTGCGTTTCATTCTTGCATGTTTGGGTTTTTGATATTCGACATTGGTCAGCTCGCACATCGCGGATGACTGATACAAGCTGCACTTTTCACAAAAGCAGTATGATTCTGCCTTAGGGTATAAAGAGTTTCCAATAGTAGATCCAAGACGCCTCATGCCATTACTTTTACGTAAATGGTTCTGTGGTCGTTGGAGTTCAAGTGCCGTGTGAATTTATGGACGTAGTCCGTAAATGCTAACAGTTAAAAGAAAGTATCCAAAAATCTGTTTGTCCATAAGTTGGAAAGATAAGGAAAAGTGTTTTGTCTTCGCACGTAGACTACAGTGGAAACTTCTATATATTGAACACTCTTCGAGGCAAACATCTCGCTATGACGGACAATAGAACGGATACAACAATGGTCCAACACTTAAAATAAACCCTCTTTACAGTGGAAACTTTATGGTGGACACTTGGGTTAGTAGACAAAACATTGTCTCAGTGGAGTCTGTTATTTCGAGATGCAACAGTACTTGGTTTACCCGAGTCCTTATTTGATCATTATTTTTGGTACACCCGTTCTATACTTATTCAATCAGAGATCAGGAAATTTTGATTTACTAGTTTCATTCTCGTTTCTTACGTTTGTGATTTAACATTTGGTATGTGTAGGTTAGTAAAAATGAATTTTTAAGGATGTTGAAAGCGAAACCCAGCATCTTGACGTAAGACGGGGAATTTGTGAGCAAAGGACGTTTAATTATTGAGTCACAGTTTCAAGACCCTTGACCATTTAGGAATAACTGGACGTCATTTTTTGACAAATACTTGTATCATTACAGACATTCGTTAAAAAGCCAGGAAGGAAATACCATACTTTCATTCTACTATTATGCTTTCCGGGACCGTGATATGACGAAACAAACGTGATCTTCCTTTTGTGCATTTATTTTGAAGTAAGAAAACTAGACATTAGCCAGTCATATAAAATGATAACGCCAGTTTGCTTGACGCGAATCATCGCCTGAAATTTGAAACCTGATTCGCGGAACTGAAATCGCTCAATAATATATTGAGGAGATTAAACTTCTATAACATATTGTTGGTTTTGACGTGTAACACGTGACGTTTTTGCCATGCCCGTCATTCTTTCCGTGACTTGCAGCGTAGTTGCCGTATATTTTGCGCGTTTAGGGTTAGTGATTCCGATCCTGCCTGCTTAAGTGGAGGGCCAAGTCAAAATAGATATTTACACATTTGGCTGCCAACACTCTACGCTATTTGGCACTTTCCGATGTTGATTTGGGCTTAAAAAATACCCTAATTTCAGAAGAGGTCCTTATCATCTAGTAGCAGACTTACGGTTAAAGTGACTTGAAATCTATGGCTTAAATTCAGGCAAAACAACTCTGGTTGGGTTTCTGCGAAGATCGAGGATTGATCTGTGTGAAATCAAGCGTACATTACTGGAATAAAACCTGAGATGGAAACCTCGAGTACTTCTGACTTAATAATGAACTCTAAATATTTCCGTTTCCAGTCCGATAAAACTAAAGAACAAGTTCTTTTGTCAATTGGAAGTGTCGTAATCATGACAAGGTGATTTCACACTAAAGGATTTGTGGTTTAAAGCGTGGATGGTATCTTTATTGTGGTTAATGAATGTCGTCTAAGTTATCTGGCATCCTGAGAAGACATATGAAGCTATGAGTGAATTCAACTGGTAATTTGTTTCATTTGAGCACTGTCATGCTGCCCACTTCCTCGAACTTCATGTTGTTACGGAAGGGGTCATTCTAAGTGACGTGCAAAATGTGTTGGATGGATGCCAAGTTACAGTTATGCAGATGATTGTTGTATGGTTTCCTATGCGTCGGAATACAGAAGGTATACCATTGGACATTCGACCCCTACCACCACCGTTAGGAAATGGTACTTCTGGCAATTGGAAATAACAAATCGGCCTGAGTATGCTAGATGTTCATACTCATTGCTAAATTTGTACACAATCAAACCCGTTTGCGCACGTTCCAACTCGATTGCCCGTCTTAGGCCACAATCTTGCGTCAGCCATCACTTCACTACCGCGTGTAATTTGAAGTTAAAATGTATCACCTGTAGTCGAAATCTGGAATAATACACGTTTAAAATGGGTATGGTCAAACGTGAAATTGGCCATAGTGACAAAGTATTCGAATTTTTTCGTCGGTAACTAAGGCTGCCTTTAAAACTTTCATATCAATTTTTGTGAAATTATTAAGAAAATTTTTCACATGAATTTGTGTGTAGCTGATACTGACAGATTTCATCGCAAGCGTGAATCCTACGGCTACAAAGCCACAAGGCTCTCACTGTGGTCCTGCAGATCTCGTTAACTCATCTCTTCAGTTTGCGTAGTGGCGTTAACTACGTTTATTAATAAGTTCCAAAAAAGCATTACATATTTTTTTGAAATGCATTATTATCGAATAGGTGATGGTATGAACAGGAATGACGGAATGTTTCAAAAACGATCTCAGTTGTATGCTAAATGTAATTTAAATTTCAATAGAATATTTTTAAATGGACTATGTTGCATATAAATATTGTAAATTTATTATTAATAGAATTATGTTTGCTCAGCCGAATAAATTGTAACGAATGTCTTTATCTGTGCTGAGGTGTGTGATACGTGTTTTTGTGCAGTATGTGGTTTGTGTGTACGTATGTACATCACCGGAATGGTGTGGTGTAGTTGCGAAGGATTCTGTTGCAAGGTAGTCATGTAACAAGCGGGTTTCATGATTTAAGATCTGCTTGAGAAAATTGTATGTAAAAGTGAAAATAACTATCCTACGCATTGAAAAGAAGGGATTCATTATTTTGTAATCTTGTTGCACACACAACTAAATTCGTATAATCCTGTTATAAATGTGGTTCACCTGCCAGGAATGGAAAGCTTTGACACAAGGGGCCTGACGATAATTTCGTGCCAAGATAAAGGGTAAACTTTTGTTCATGTCCAATACCAGCTTTTGCTGACAATTGTAAGGCCTCAGTCATGCGACAGAATGGCAGAACAATCCTGTTGCATGTCTAAGGCTTTGTCATTGAAAGACAAAAATTCCCAAACTGATGGTTATTTTTTCGAAATAGTAGTTAAAATTACAAAACTATTATTTGTTATACATTAGTCCGACGTCACTACATTATTACTGTGAATGATAGGAACAAGGTCATCAACAATGGGGGTCATCATAGCTATTTCAATCTATACACTCTGTTAGAAATTCACAGGTGTAACGCAGATAAGGTTGTCGATATGAATATTCAATGTGCATTTTGCTTATTGAGGTGCTTTTTTATGTTTCTCTATCGGTATGGACTAATAACTCGTGATAATATATAAACTAGCAATAGTACTAAGTGCCCTACTCATGACCAGAAAGTGGCATTAACTAATGTTTTACATTTAATTTTTGATATTTGCCAAACCCATTGCAGCACAGATTATTAAGAAATGAAAGCAACCACTGTTTCTCCAAAAGTGTTATTGTGTTATTTTATTACAAATTTATTAAAAAAGCATTTAAAAAAGCATATTTCTTTACTTATTAATTGCATCGTTAGCTAATTGCCCACTGCAGAATATGGACGACGAAATTCTTTTCTCCGTGATCTGCTTACACTAGAAAGCACAACGTTGCACTGATACACTTCTATCCAATCAATGGTGACTACCAAAAAATTGGCTAATGAAATTCTTTCTGCTGAAAATGGCCTTTGTTTTGTAGACGTGGTAAGGTGTTAACGACATATTTCAACCTTTGATCACGTGAAAAGTGTGCAAGAAATTTTTATCTTTGAAACCACTGGATTCTGCAGGAACTAGAACGTGGACCCATGGAACTAAAGGGCCCCACAACATAGAGCGATTATCACCTTTGTTCCATCTATGAGTTTGAGTGGTCAATCAAAATATATTTGGTTGTTTGTGGAAAGAAAATTCTCTTGAGCTAAAATCTGTTAGGACTGATTTAGCGTTACCGATTTTGTATAGGTGATTTGAGAAAAGTCGGTAATAGCTGTATTTTTTAATTCACATTTAAGGAATGTGTTGTCTTAGGTATTAATGCAATAATGGGTATTTACTGTTCATGCTACAACTTGCCCCAGTGGTTTGGGAAAGATGCAGGAGACTAAAAATTAGGATAGTCACCTGATCAAAAGATTGGGATAAACTTTGAATTTCAGGTTTGGTGTTCAAATTGACCACCGGCCTTATCTAATAGGGGAAGAATATTTGCCTGTCTGTAAATCTGGCCGCAGGAACTTTGAAGGTTTGCTTACATTGAAAACAAGGACATGGATGGTGCTGCTCGGATTAATCATGGATGATTTCCTGTGATGCATAAAGCTCACATCTGTGCAAGGATGGCAGTTGCGCCAATCAATTAATCAATCAATCAATCGATCGATCGATCAGTTAAGCAAATAAACAAGCAAGCAATCCAGAAATAAGCAAATCAATACTCAACCCTTGGGGTGTTTATGTCGTTTGTATATATTTTGATATGTCCAAAACATTGTGTCAACCTGCAAAAAAAGTGGAAAAGACCAAAATTGTATCCATCTCTTGTTCATTTCACGCTTACGTATTTATAAGATGTTTACTTTTGTGACTGAAAACGTCTTAGTAGAGACAAATCTTCATTCTGTCTCCAGTTGTTTCCTTGTTTCAATTGCGACGCGCTCAGCAAAAGTTAACGGGTTTTTTGTTTAATAACACTGCACCAAATAAATTTTGCTTCCATTACATGCTGCACTAACTAGATTCTAAAAGTGTTGCCGTAAGGTTAAACCTTGAGTTTTTGCCCTGAGTGTTACGAATCACAAGGTTCTTTTGTTTTGACCTCAAACACTTTCAAGGAAGATATAATGCGTGCATCATGTGTTGACCCAAAAAGTTGAAATTCACGTGTCTGTTAATGATTTTGCAATGATCAAATTTCCACTTGAGTAGTGTCTTATTTCTTAAGCAGACAAGATCATTTCATTGGTTGTAGACACCACAGAATAAAGATCGATCATTATTCTGTGGTAGACACTTAACAAGCAAGTAGAATTTGCAATTGTTATCACGATGCTTTTGGGGACCCTGTTGACACTTATTGTCCTATCTGTCATCATCCGTGACGCAAAGTTGACATTCGGTCCCATTTCTCTGAAAGGATTCTGAAATGGTTTGGCATCTGCTTCATCATTAAAAACTGTCTTTGTCTTAATGCTGCGTGGATGTCGCGTGAAAATTCAGTTGCTTTAAGTTGCAGATAGCAGTTTCTGAGTTATACACATAGCATATTCCGTTACCTTTTCAACTTGTTGATTCCGGCTTTTCGTGGAAGATTTTGTTACGACGCACAAGGAGAAAACAGACGCAAAGCTTTAATTCACTATTTAATTTACTGGGTACTTAAGGGTGCCTATAATGTTTTCTGAAAGGTCAGGTCCTCGGGTTTTTGCAAGTTTGGCCCAAACAGTTTGTCCATAGAAGGCATTCAAGCTTATGTAGTTTTGTTACAACAGAGTATCTTCATCAAAGATACCAACCTCCAGCATGCCTGAGAGAGCTAGGCATTATTTAGTGTCATTCCATAAAGATTTAGCTGTAGACAGGAAAGAGAAGAAATACATTTGTTATCCTAGTAAAGAATACATTAAAATGATTTGAATATGTTTGTTTGGGAAGAAGCATGATCACAATAGCTTCACTGCTATGTGAGCAAAGTAAACGGAACAGCGCAATCTTTTAAACTTAATTTGACAATCCTATAGAAAGGCAAATATTGATTGTGTTGTGAGATAGAAAAGTTTGCAGCCTGCAATTAGGGTACTTTCCTGCCAAAGCTTATAGAAGGCAAATCTACTGGCGTAAACAGCTATTATTAGCAAATTGAGAAGCAGCTGGACTAGATACCAAGCATCTGCGCTTTTCATATTCTTTAAACCATAAATGGATTGTAAATTGATAGCAATTTTTGTTTATGGGTGAGCGTATGACATTATGATAGACGCAGTTAGTAATTATATGCCTCCTTGCAAAGAAACCGACTTTGTAGTCAATAGCCAATTTTAATATAACGATCACTCATTTACGAATTGCTAATGCCAATGCTTACGACGAAGTAATAGATCAGCAATAATTCCGGCATTGTCAGACAACGTACCACTAACGGCAACATTCTAAAGTAAACGAAGTTTGCTTACGTTTTTGAGAATGCTGTTTATACATTGCAAGCAAGTCCTATTTCTTCTACGATACCTGTTTTCTTTCGGCGTGTAAGAATTAGTTGATTATTCAGCATAGTTAATGAAATTAATACGATGAAGATGTCAGTAATTATCATGACCACGTCAATCGTATCTATCGAATTGCTGTTGGGTGCAGTAACGTACTTTCAGCATGCAAGAACGTACAGTTAACAACGTGCCATTGACATGCAACAGCATACTGTTAACATGCAACAACGTTCCCTTGCCATGCAGCAGCGTACTGTTAACATGCAAAAATGTACTGTTCCATGCAACAACGTACTCTTACCTTGTAACAACGTACTGTTAGCATGCAACAACGCACCGTTACCTTGCAACAACGTACTATTAACATGCAACAGCATACTGTTAACATGCAACAACGTACCATTGCCATGCAACAGCATACTGTTAACATGCAACAGCATACTCCTAACATGCAACAATGTACTGTTAACATGCAATAGCATATTGTTAACATGCCACACACACTGTTAACATGCAACACACACTGTTAACATGCAACAATGTACTGTTACCATGCAAAAACGTTCTCTTGCCATGCAAAAACGTACGTATGATGATCTTGATTATGATGGTGATGATAATGATCCTGATGATCCTGATTATCCTGATGATCCGGATGACGATGATCTTGGTAATGATGATCCGGATGATCGTGATGATCCGGATGATCGTGATGATCCGGATGATCCGAATGATAATGATCCTGGTAATGATGATTCTAGTGATGATGATCCGGATGATTACGATAAACATAATGATGATAGTTATAGTAGTAATTGTGATACTGAATATGTCGTTATTAATCTAAGGAATTCGATACGTATACCTGCTATGTACGTCCATATCTATGAATTCTGGGTCTATGTATGTGGGTTTGTCAAAACGTGTTCCTAAACTTGTCAGCCCTTCTCTACCTCTGGGCGTATTTTTCCGGCTAATGTATCGACCAAACAGTCTGAAGTCTGAAACGCTATGATGGCAGGGTGGACTTAGGCAACTCCACTCCAATGTACGTTCTATCCAATTCTGTTGCAAAGCATGGTAGCTTGAACTCTCCTCTAACAAATATAATATCCTGTTCTCCTGTTGAGTGTTATTTGCTTTTATTCTCGTGACTACGATCGCGTTAATATAGTTGACGTTTGCTGGTGAGGTTCTATAGACTTCAGCACACGCTACAATGAAAGCGTTGTTGAAGTAAACAGCATGTGGTATGATACGGACATCTGACCATACTATCATGATCATCGAAAACAAACTGACTTATGAATGTTTACCATGTTAAAAAAATTACACAGGATGCATTGGCTGCAATTTGAGCAGGTTTGTTCCAATCCACGCATATTTTGTGTTTGCAAATTATCCCTAGCGCTCGTTTGTTCTGTGTGTATCTAGATATTTTATAAGAAATTACCGAGAATGATGCTTACATAACGTGTTCTAAATTAAACTAAACGACGGTCTCATCACAGGTGATTTAGTGAAAACATAACAAACAGACCTTAAAGCATGAAAAACGATTTCTGTTATGTTGGTCCTTAACCTAAGGTTCAAGTGAGTTTTCCTGAAAGGAATCGCTTAAATGGCTCTCATGAGCACATAGAGGATTTACAAAATAAGGCCATGTCTGGACCTTGATTCATGGGAGAAAGTTTACTAAAGCAACTATATATCTGCTTTAGGACAGATTACGTGTATTCAATTTTCCTCTTGCGTAATACAGATTAATTATTGCTTCTCAAGCATGTTTGTGCCTCTGTTTCATTCCCGCTTCTAAAGATTTTAATCCAACAGAGTTTGATTTCTTATGTCAATTCTGGGATTGAAAAACAGAAGGATTTCCTGTTAGAAAATGTTACTCGTTTCTCCGTTTTGCCCAGGGATGGCGCCAGAGGGGGGCAGGGGCTGTAGCCCCCCAACCGGGAGCGTACGCCCCCTCCTCGGGGAAAATCTTAAATTTCGTCCGGGAAATTTCTAACGGAAGAACTCCTTTATTGATTGCAGGCAGGCCTCATTTTCAACACATTGACAAGTGCACTACTGGTAATTGATTTAATTGGAAGTTTGATATTGAAATGGCCTTCATTCCCTTGTCCTTGTCTTTCTTGTGCTATAACTGACCATGAAGACAAAGGTGAAATTTACTGCCACTTTACAAGCCGTTCTTTGCACTGTGTTATGACATAATAACTTGTACAACCAATTTATGTAGCCTCCTCGTCGGGGAGCCTAGCCCCCCTGTCAGGCTAATCCTGGCGCCATCGCCGGTTTTGCCTGTGTGTACTCCAAACATAATACCCTTTCCATTACTTAGCAAGAGTGGCCCAGATGAGGCCAAAATTTTCTGCAAACTCGCATTTTCTTAATGGTGTCTACTTCTTCCCTGCATTTTTCTGTTAAGTCATCTTTGTTGGCAATAAGCAAAACTTTAAGTGTTACTGTAAATGTTTTAGTATTACTGGAGCACGGTAACTTCAACGATCTTAGTAATGAAATCTGTTGAGCCATTTTTTGTAATCAAAGCATCAGCAAGCAATGTACGTTGCCTGAGAGACATGTTTTGATGGAATCTTTTCAATTTATGATCCCCATGGACATGACCGCACGTTGACTGATGTCACTATTTGTCTAAACGACTACGTCATCACAGACATCATCAGCATTTGTCTTAGAATCTCTGTTCAGAGGAAATTCCATGTCATGATTCGTAATCACGCTATCTTAGGGTTCGTCCATAATTTTCATCATTATAACGAGCGCACAAACCGTACGCTTTTGAGAACCTCCCCTCTCAAAGTGTACATCACCGGACAAAAAACGATGACGGATCGAGAACTCCATGCTCTTAGTTAAACCAATGGCATTAATAGATAGATCAATTAACCTTGTTTAAAATTGGACTATTTTCAGGGGCGTAATTGACGGGGCAGGGGCGGCCGCTCCCTGGCAAGTCATTCTCAAATTTTGGCCCCCCTTAGACTAACATAAAGAGATACCTGTAAGAAAAATGTGTATTGGTAGGGCCCCTTGTGCGCTGTTCGCCCCTCCTGGCCGAGAAGGTCAGTTACGCCCCTGACTATTTTATATTGAACAAAGGCATGAATGTGAAAGAGAATATGAAAAAATCGGATATGAAATAAAATATTATTGTTCTCCTTGATACAAGATCAGGATCTGGACATGGAAAGACAAAGATAGTCACAATTGAAGAAGACACATACGATTTGTACGCTCGTGATAATTATGAATATTTTGGATGGTCCCTTAGGCATCGTAGAACCTACAAGCCAAGGGGGGCATTATGTCCTGCACAATTTTACAAATATTATAGGGGATCAGAGCAATTTGCCAAACTGCATATTAAAGTTTTGATTCAAGTTCCCATCGGCCAACACTGACAAGAGGCTTGCAGAATCCCTGTTAACCTAGCCAAAAGGGGTCACACCTAAGCACGCGATGGCTCACTTTGCAGTCCCATATTCTTGGTCACGGTAGTCACGTTTCTAATCATTTCGGTCAAGAACCTATTGGATACTAACTTATTTGCAGGGAAAATATGTTTATATTCGCTGTATTATGGCAAGTTATGATTGGAGTTACCTTAGTAATGGGCTTGGACTTTGCCAAAATTTCTTTGCATTATCAGGGCACAATCTTACACGTCCTTCAAGCTATAGAAATATTAGCTTATTACTCCTTGACTAGCATGAACAGAAACAAGGTCCTATAAAGACTATGAAGACTCAACACTAACAATTTTACAAACATGTATATTTGACTTCATTGTTTACTCTGCCTATCCAATCTCATAGTTTTGTATCACTTTAGATTACAGAACTAGACTACATCGCACTGAATTGTTGTTGACATTAATTTTTAGTTGGCTCTTACTTTGGTCACTTCTTTTCGTCACCTAGGTACGATGATCAATTTTAGCTTGATGAGATACTGGAAATTTTCTAATTTCTGAAATAAAATAATTAAATCTTTTAAAAAATTCTGATACGCCAGTATAAGTTGATACAGATTTTGTACAATGTTATTTTAAATCCACTCCCTTCACTGTCCGGAAGGGGGGACCAGTTCACTACGACGTGCCCCATTAACCATGTACGCGTAATGAAATAAACGTTACCCTTTTGGACTACACCTAACAGATGATCATAATATTTACTATTTGAACATTCAGGATTATTTCAAAGTATCCGATCTGTGATTTAAGTATTGCTACAAAACTCCCTCGTTGATGATAAACGCAGATCATTATGAACAAATTGTATAAAACCGACAGCGATGTGATAAGGGTCAGTTGCTCTCTATTCAAATCGACGTGTTAAGAGTTTGTTTGATTTCTATGACGTTTCAGCCTGAGTAGATTGGCTATTATGAACACAAGAGAATTTGAAAACACAAGATCCTGGATAGAAGAGAATTAGTTCGTTGGTTTCTGTGATGTAGTAGCGGACCAGTGTGTTAGGATTCACACACGACCAAACTTCAACAGTTCTCTATATTCACTGACCACGACAGCTAGACAGGTCGAGCTGAGGGGCAAGCAAGAGAAGTTTGTTGATGGCGCCAGGAAGAAATCTGACAACTGGATTGTAATGCTAACCGCCAGCCACTTTCATAAATGCTTTGGAGAGCTCAAATATTTGCACATTTATAGATGCGCACAAAAGATTGGGCAAAGCAGACATTAGACTTCTTAAAGGTTACAATCACTGGAATACCACTAAGGTGTATTGTGTTAATAAGTTCTGTCAGTGTTAGTGCGAATTTACAGTAACTAGAATAGCCTGTGCAGCATTGTCACTTATTGACACGTAAATCGATTTTCTGCTTATAGTTTATCGCGAAACCTATCATCGCTTGATTATCTGTCATTAGGGGCTGCAGGCAGGGGCAATTTCCTTGTGGCAGTTATTCGCAGTTAACGATATCTTGGAGTTGTAAACGAAGGGTTATTTTTCAAGCGACGAGCAGACTGGCATTCAAACGATAAGCCTTCAAGTGCCGTAGACAACTTCCTCACAGCAAGTTCTTCTATTATGAATCAGCAGTCGAACAGTTTTGGGAAATCTGCAGATTTATTACATTGTTTTTACTGCAATAACTGAGATAGATTATATTCACCTGTTACGCTCAGATTATGTCTCTTCGCCATTAAACAATTTGCCATCCCAGAATGTTGAAGACACGGAAGATTGATCTTACAATCCAGCTTAGTTCCTTAACTTTGATCGAGTAGAAATAGTTCGAATTCATTCCCGATTGTTAACTCACTTGTTCATCCGTATCGATAGTTAATGATGACGGGATTTAATCATTCCAGTGCTAGTAGGAGCATTTCATATCACAGTGGAATGGATGAAATTGCTGGTCGATCAGCAGAAGGGTCGACGCGAAGAAGAACAAGAAGCTACAGTA
The DNA here is from genome assembly GCA_024741275.1 of Chironex yamaguchii. Lineage (NCBI taxonomy): Eukaryota > Metazoa > Cnidaria > Cubozoa > Chirodropida > Chirodropidae > Chironex > Chironex yamaguchii. The sequence continues at coordinate 29,773 of JANTCA010000285.1, forward strand.
ACAGGTAAACTTGTTATATACTTCCTTTTCATTTGGACTTAGAGGAAAGATAAAATTACCTTGAGTGCTATTTTTAGAGCACTGTTGTTGGCTCATCTTAAATATACAGTCGGAATGTTGTATCTTGCTGTGTTGTTGTTTTTTTTCGGCGTAAAACTTGAGTTGTGTTAGATGAGTTGGTGGGCCATTTGCTTGTGAATGTATCTCAGTCTTGGATGACGATAATCAGCACATATGAAGTAATGGGGGATGATAATCCCAAACTTGGAGTTATTCAACTTATTGGTACCAGGAAAAGAAGGCCCAGAGTGTATTTTGTACTGCTCCTACCAAATCATCTGTTCTTTGTCAAGCATTAACTACAATCCACTGGCAATTGCATGAGCAAGAGTACCCTTTGAAATTGATGCTGTAAACAACATGGAGTATATGGTCTTGTTTATATGACTTAGATTACAGGAAATTCTTATCTGGTTACCCAGATTTAGGTAGCGTAATAATCTTAGTTTCATTCTATACCAACATTTAACTTTCAAAAAACAAACTATTGCTAGTGAAACAGACCCTTTTTCATCAACTACTTCTCTTAACAACTTTGAATCATAGGCTTCTGCCTAATCACAGGAAAACACTTGGCACTAAAACTTAGAGGCCTTGTTATCTTCCTCTTGATTTCTCAAAGTTCGACAAGATATTAGTCCGATTAGATTGCAATCTATCTAAATGTTCTTTATAGAGGAACTCTGGATTGATACTGTGTCAATTTTTTAAGAGATTTGAAATTAATCTACACTGGTATCATCAGATTTCGTTAACAGAATACCAATGGCTAGAATGTAATATAATGCAATAATAGTCAATTAACGTGCTTACATTAGTAACCATTTCCCTAGGTTTATATGTTGTCTTGTTCCTCTTCCGCTTGATGTAATCAGATCAGACTTGTCATTGTTGACACAGCTTGAACTTAGGGTTTTTGTTGTTGTTCAGTTTCCCCCATAACATGAATCATTTTGACAACCATTTGTTTCCATCAGAGTAGGTTCCTTCTTGAAAGTTTCATATTGACATATAACATAAATCTCTGATCAATGTCGATTTCGCGTATTGGTCACACTTCTCGTGGACGAGAATTGTATCTGTAACACAAACAACGAACCCTCCATATATTCAAGTTAACTCAAACTAATATATAGGGATTTCCTGGATGTTTTGAATGGCTGTTTGCCAATCAAGCTTATTTTGTTAAAAGATAATCCATGCTGGGCACAGGAGAAGCACGCTTAAAATCAAAGAGCAGGTAACACGTTTTTGACTCTTGTCACATTATTACCTTAGACCTTGGTCCTTCCCGCGTTTTCAACGCATGAGGATGTCACATAATTTATGTTTTATCTCCATATATTATATTTATGTATATATCTGTCTATTAAAATTTATTAAACTACACTTACTGTTTTTCTTTAGTATAGAAAAATATTTCATTTTTTGGAAACTGATATATATACTTAAATTTAGACATCAGACTGTTTACCCTACTTTGTTACTTAACACAAAAACTTAAACCTTGTAGACAATAATCAGATCAAAAGATTTAACAATTTGTTCACAGCTTACCTCTGCTTTATGTCAGCATTCAATAGCTGTTTCCTGTGTGAGGGATACCCTTTGTTGACTCCGGAGGGATCTTAGTACTTGACTGCCAACAAAAACAGATATGAACGGTCTTTTAGCAACCTAAAATGGAAGTAAAAACCCACCTTTGCTGTAATTTGTATATATGGGGGAGGTTAAGATCTCATTAGGAATCAGATAATTGTCTATGTGAATGAGCATCCCTCTAACCAGTTGAATAACTTGTTCAATATGCTTTTTGGTCTACATTATGTACCATTTGTATGAAGAGTTTCAACTGTGAGATAATGGGGAAGAATAACATCACTAAGGACATAGCAATTTCCTGTTGCTAATATTAAGGTTCAGTATCAGATTACACAGTTTAACATTTTCATGCTGAACACACTCAATTCTGCACTTGTGAAGAAGCTGTCATCTCTAATGTAAGTATATTGCATGTATAATATACATTGCCTGTTGGATATTTACTCAGAACACTTTTGGTTGCTTGTTAAGGACTGTGTCAAATAATTGAGTGGTTGAGTTGTTGTGATACTAACATTTTACTGTAACAGAATCAGACCTTTTACCACAAGACACTTTAAAACAAGACAGCATAATATTGGTTTAATCTTCATGAAACTGTAACCATGCCTTCCATAGAGATATGAAATATCAATATCAAGTATTGTGCTATACAGAGTTGTGTTCTTCTTTATTTGGCTTAAGGAACAAACTTTGCTTTTAAGCAGTCAAAAGCAGAGTTTTGCATCTTCTGGACCTCAGTTGACGATAGATTATGGGGCAGCCTAGCTTTGAATAGGGTGAAGATCATTTGTATCACATGGGGCCATAACATTGTGGAAATGCCTGCAGGTCTCACATCTTCTTTGAAGCTGTAAGGAGGAGTCCACTTTTCATCTTCCTAGCATGTTTTTCAGTTTAGTTCATATATAATTTAAATTCACTACATGCAATTTATTATTCTAAAAGTACAAACAAACGATTTACTGAAATAATGTTGTTAGAGAAAAATTAATACAATAATACAAGGAAATTAACACAGTATATGAGTATATGAGGGATTAGATAAATTGTATGCAGGGAATTACTTAAGGGACTAGCTCTCCCAATTGGTAAACTGATCGAGGAGAGAGGTTCCTTAAGCTTACTGTAAGATATTAGGTAAATTTATTTGAATTTAAATAATTGTTCATTTTTCATTATCAATTAGATTTATTGGGAGACCTTGTTCAATTAATAAATTTTCTGTGTTGATTTAAATAAGGTTTTTAATGGAGCATTTCCAGTTTCATTGGGCAATGTATTCCAAAGTTTAGCACCAAGATAGCAAATTGATTTTAGGCCGTATTGAAGACTGTTTCTCCGGAAAATATATAAATCACCTCAACCTTAACCTGTCTTGTGGAATATTGATGACTAGATGAGCTGATTAAGAGAAAGTCATGAAAGTAGCTAGGTAAGGTTTTATTAACAGAATCAGAAACAAAAGTTAATAGATTGAGTTCAGAAATCTCGGAAATTGTAGAAAGTTTGAGATCCCTAAAGATTGGAAGAGAGGGGAACATGTGAGGCTTAAGTGAGATAGCTCTTACAGTTTTTTCTGTATTTTGAAAGTAATTTTTAAGTTGTTTCGTGAGGTTTTGTCTGGACAAAGCTCAGGGATTGGCGCCTGCAGCCAGCACTGCAGAAGTGACAGTTGCAACCCTTAATGTTTGGTTGTGTAAAGTATTTTTGATAGTAGTTATTTTCAATTGACTCACTTATCTCTTAATATTTGACTTTTTATGTGACATTATGTTGTTTTTGAGGTATCTGTGTGTAAACTTAATGTATGTCTTGTGCAGTTTTGTGCAAGCTTAAAAGAAAGATGAGTCCAGAATTAAGCCTTTGTAGCTGCATAATACCATGCTACAGAGAGCTCATGATTCAATATCTAACAAGGCAGTTTAGTGGTATTGTAGGTGTTTTCAACTTATCTTTAAAGTTATATAGTGGATTAAGGTCATGTTTCTTGTTTTCCTTTTAGCATAAGTAGAAGACATTACTTTGGTTCCATTGACACAGTAAGTTATGATGCTCTTGCATTACTTAATTTGTAATGGAAATTTCAGGTTTTGTTTTCCAGCTTATTAAATTTATTACCTGAGTAATCAATCTACTTATCGCTCCTCTAATAAATCCATCTGTCAAAAAGATTTGTTAATTGTTCTGGAATTCAGTTAACTGGCAATCACTCCTTTAGTCAATCAATAACTGAGTAAGTTAACCAGTCAATCAAATACTCAGACTATATCAGTGGCGGACACTTTGCTGATT
>JANTCA010000286.1:0-12812 GCA_024741275.1 Chironex yamaguchii
TGTTGTTTTGAAATCATCATTTACCTTCATCTTCCTCTTCAATTCGCACAACAACATTGCTTTGTAGGGGGAAGGGGAGAAAAATTAATGTAATCTCACAAGTTTTGTGAACGATTGTAGATAGACAGAGGTTCTATGTCTTCCAAACGAGATATGTTGTGGCTGCGACCGTTCAAGGTGGCAAAGACCGTTTACGAAAGGGCAAATTGCGACGCCGCCCCGCCAAGTTGAGCGCCTAAATGAGGTGCTTCAGTGCCCTTATTTCTATCACTTATCCTTGCTGTCATCGTAAATTAATTTATTTTGCAGATGCTTGTATAATATTGAGGGTGGCAACTTTTTCAATAGGACAAGATAGTGTGGCTGCAACACAGACATAAATAAATCTCAAATAAATAAGTATAAATGAATAATAATAATCTGTTATTTATAACAGCTCCCTGGGCTGCAATTTGCTCTATTGACTTAGTGATAACAGATCATGAGTTGATGGGATGGAAGCAGTTGTCGGATGCTGCTGCCATAAATTGGAAATATTCTAAGTCCTAGGCTTGTTAGTTTGATTACCAAATAATACATGTCGCTGATTGAGGCCGACGTGGTCATGTTTTGAGCTCTCGTGTAGATGGGACCTTACTTGCTACATGAATACAGTGTTGTGGTGCCTATAACCTCACACTTGAGTAAGTGTTATTATATTGTCAACAATATATTAATGAACGTAATATTATGAAGGCAGTGAAGTCCGTAATGGGGATCTAAACCATTTGACATCTATTAAATACTTTATTTATTTTCAAGGATCATCTTGAAAACTTAATCGAGGTTTCTTGTTTTGACAGGGATTGTAAAATCTTAAAAGTTAGAACTCGAGTAGAAGTATTCACTGTGAGACCAACAACAAGCTGCAAAAGTTAAAAATCAACAGTTACAAATATTCTGGCTGAGCTGTTCATTTTACGCGTGGACATTGTGTCATTGTGAAAATTTTAGCCAATTTTAATACGCAACCAATCGTATCAGTGGAGAATCCAGGCCCAAATATCAGGAAGGTCTGGATTTTTCCTGCTCATTTGAACACGAAAGGCATCAGTTTTGGAAGAGGTCCCTATTTCCACCTTCACTCAATGAAATCAATTCATGACTACTGGGTAGCAAAAATGTTGAAAAGAGCAAATCCCATACCACTTGTAACAGTATTCGACAATAGGGAGACAGCCCAGATGGATCAATGAATAGTAGAAGGTGATCGAAGATAAAATGCTTACTTTAACAGAGAAAGAGTAAAGTAAACAGCCTGAAGACTAAGGGGTTGTTTACTTGAGGTGGGCTAGTCCAGCTACGTGAGCTGGCATACTCTGATTGGGTCGTTTTCTCTGGCGTTTTCATGAAACAAGTCCAATCCCTCTCAGGTGGGATAGTCTCTTCTTCGCGTTTTGAAAATGAGATTATCTATATTTTGGTGCTAAATTGCATTGAGATCGTTATCGATTCAATGATGACAGAATGGTTTGATACCAAAATTATTTGCAAGTGTATACAATGGTCATTTCTAGTCCAGCTCCTCTTATCAAGTTTACATGGATCATTGTTATCCCACCTGACGATGGCTCCACCCATGTTTCTCAAGGAACTCGTTCATGTGGGCTGGCCCACTGCTCATGTAAACACGGAAATATATCAGTATCGAATCATGAAGAAAACGCAGAACTCTCCTAAAGTAGCCAGCTCACTTAGGTGGGCCAGCCCATCTCATGTAAATAAGCCCTAAGGTTTGAAGTTCACGTAGTCATTAATAAGAACATTCGTCTAACCATCATCTTTAGAATGATATATATGCGATATAGAGAGTTAAGAAAAGCCAAGTCTTTGCCTCGGCCAGACGACTCGATTTTTCGCACGATCTTTCACTCGATAAGAAACCGAGTGAAGAGTCGAGTCGGTTGGCCCACCTTGTCGAACGAGTCGAGTGGCGTCGAGTGAAGTTTGATCTAGATAAGAAAAAGTCGAATGAAAAAGGTGTTTTTGAACGAAAATCGGATCGTTTGGCCACCGTGTCGTGTGGGTCGAGTGAGAGCATGCGTAGTAACATGTCGAAACGTGAGGACTATGAATAAATTAATGAAAACAACATCGCAAGATGATGAATATGAAAGTGTTGCAGTCTCCGAATTGGATCCATCTTTGGGAAAGGAAGAAGGTTAAAGTAGCGGTTGCAATGAATGAGAGCCTAGTAGGCCAACTAGTCTTAATAATGGTGAAAAGTTCGAGCAAAAAATCGTTCGAAAAGTCGAATCGTTTGACCAAGGCTTTTATAGCCGTAAAATGTCGGATCACTAAACATAAAGGCGCGATGCCACTTGAGCGAATTGATAAGAAAATTTCAGCGATTCAAATTTCTATTATTTCGCACTGGCTTGCGAAATATGAATTAAAGAGTTCTACTGTTCAACGAAATTGCCTGGAGAAGAATCAATGGTAGATCATCTGAGATAATCTTTTGTTTCGGTTGGTCAATAACAGTGACCTATGAGCACAAATTCACTGCGAATTACTTGGAAAGGAAACGCGCCAGGTGAATTTGCTTTGATTGGTGAACGAATTCGCTCACATATTCGCTCAAGTGTAAACTCGCCTTAAATTGGGAAAAGATGAAGGAAAAGAATGTTCGAGAGAAGAAACTCTCATTGAAAGAAGCCACTGGAAAAAGAAAAATTGGTGTTTGAACCAGTGCTGCTACAAGTAGGGATTTCCGCCTACTTTGGGGATTTTTTTAACTTTGTAGGTTGTAGGGAAAATCCACGGGATAAATCACGAAAAACAGGTAGTTTTCTTTAGTCGGGGCTGTTACCAATAAAATCCAGCATGAAAATTGGTAGAAAGGGCAGTTTGGTACTCAGGTTAAGATAGTATGTGGACTGCAAAATCAGCTCTGGTGATAGTTTTAGACGATGTACTAGACCCCAGGCCTCTAAACCAATTACTGCTATAATATTAGTTCTAACTATGGTGCCAGCATGAAAACTGGTAGAAAGGGCCAGTTTGATATGCTGATTAAGACAGCACGTGGACCCTAATTGAAAATTGACTTTGGAGTTGCACAATATAGTGGATAGTGTGTAGAGAGATTTGTTACTCGCTTTTTTTAAGGAGTTACTTTATAAGGAGTCACTTTGTAAGGAATCTACATGTAGAAGACCGAAAAATTACAGACATGTTTCAATTTTAAATACTTTTATCAAGAATTAGGCCCTAGTTCCATTCATTTATAGTCCAAACTCATATAAATTGTGCGTTATACATGTGTCAAATGTTTCATTGAGTAGTTGTCGGCTTTTCTGCCCATAACAGTCATTGCCCCCTGTCTGTCAAGTGTAATCGTTCATTTTAGTCAACACACTCAAAGTCTGTGCAGCTAAAATTAAAGAACTGTTATGAAACTTTGAAACTACAGTTTGATCAACAGAGGTCCGGAACTAAGGAACTTCAGGAACCCTTAGGTCAAGAGCTTTGTTTTATATAAAAAGGCGAATAGCTTTCTGTTACCATAGTCACTTTAAAAACCTTTGCTGTGGAATGAGGCGTGTAGAGACAAAAATCAGAAAAGGACATTCTAACATTTTTGTGTTCTGTTCTTAACTTATAGCTGCTTTGTACGCATGATTAATGAAAATAAAATCTTCATTTACTGTTATGCAGCTGTTTTCGTTTGTAAAAAATCTACCTCCACTCCAACGCATCGTTCTTGCTCCAGTTTGCCTACCCCCTACCCCAGCCGATATATCCAGCTACGTGTTTGGATGGTAGTTAGATAACTAATCAACTTCTATCTACTTTATCTTCTTTAGACCCAAATAGATCAAGTCTAGTGATAGAATTATCTGGCGTAGAAAACAAGACGATGAAATTCATAATTCTAACCTAATTACTGTGAATTACTGACTGTGTCCTTGTCCCTATTTCATAATAACATGGACGGATATCACAAGTCGGTTATTGATGTACGAATTAAATTTGATAAAGAACGAGAGCGACAATTTAAAGACTGGCTGGACAAGGAATACAGAAACAGACGTACACCGAGCTCCACAGGCGCCTCTGTGCCAATCAAGGACCTGCTAGCTATCAAGCCAAGTAACTTGTCACGCTTTTTGAACGAAGATTTTGCGAGGAGAGAAAGAGAAATACAAAACTTTCGCAAGGTATCTCTGAACGCTCTTGCATCGCCTCTACTGACAAGAGCACTGGTGAAGAAAACAACTGAAACATTGTCAAAGATGAAGGTAAGATATGAAAGAACTCAATGTTTGTTGATAAAATAACTTTAAAGGAAGAGAACTGTGACAGACTACTGTGTACCATTTTATACCCATATTTCATTCAGCATTTATTTATATTTTTTATGTATTTTTTCATTGCTCTCACCATTGACCTATTCCGTCCTTGCAGTTCTGTCACGAGGGGGGTCACCAGGGTAGTTGTCAGGGGGCCGTGGGCCTCGAGGGGCCCGCAAAAAATAAGGCATGAAGATTTGTTTCTGATTTGTTATGCTGAAAACCATTATTTCACTGTTTTCCGTTAGAAACGTAATTGAATTAGTGAGATTTAAGGGGGCTCTTCCTTCTAAGTTTTAAATTTTCAACCGTGTATAAGGGGCGTTATCACAAGGCATTTGGTTCAAGGATAAAAGCGCGTGGCCGTAACAATCTTCCAGGACGGACCCCTTCTGAGACCATCCCTGGGGTCCAGACTGACTCTCGACGGCTCCCGTTTCTTGGGTTATTCATTCGTCCATCAATTTTGTATATATGTCAAAATAGATTCATTCGTTTATTTACTTGTTTATTGTTACTTTCACATATTCATTTAATTATTCACGTGATTATTCTTTCAGTTGTTTATACGTTTCCTCTTTGAACTTTCATTCTTTCATTTGTATATTTATTTTTGTAATCATTTGTTTATTTGGTTGACTGGTCAGTTTTTTGTATAGAATTTCAAATCTGCCTATATAATTGCTTCTTTTTCTAGTTGGTTTTTCAGAGTTCATGGTTACGTAAAACTAAATTTCTCCTGTCTTCCTACGATTAACATGTTACTATTTAAAATGCTATTTTCAATTGTTTTCTTGTTCCATAACTTTAAGATTTGCAATACATTTAAGTTAATAATCTACAGACATCTCATGTGATTCCATTTATTGAGAAGATTTGATAATGCCATATAAATCATCAGAGAATTAGAATAATAATAATTAGAATAATAACCAATATTTTGAGAATTGATATTCTAATACTTGATATTTTGATACCTGATATTTGATACTTGATATTTTGATAACAGATATTTGATTCTTGATATTTTGATACCTGATATTGTAATACATGATATTTTGATACTTGATATTCTAATACCTGATATTTTGATACCTGATATTTGACACTTGATATTTTGATACCCGATATAGTAATACACGATCTTTTGATACCTGATATTCTAATACCTGATATTTTGATACCTGATATTTGACACTTGATATTTTGATACTGACCTACGACGTAGGGTGGAGAGAGTGGTAAACGGGGTACCTGCCATGGAAAATTCTGATGCGCGGAGAAAAGCATTGCAGTTAACTAATAATTGCGCTCTACAGAGGATAGCAACCTACCTCAGAATTTGTCGTCCCCTCCCTCAAATGATTAAGTTATCTCCTAAAATAACCATAGTATCTTTGCAGGCCAATAACATATTCTTATGGTGTTCTGAGATTCCTGAAGGCACTATATTTCCAAGCAAGTGGATAACCGATAATCGTAAAGAATAAATAGGTGATGTTTACAATGTGTGTGAGAGACATCAGGACAAGAATTGTAGCAGGCATCTGCTAGCAGTGGCATGAACGACTGCTTTTGATGGTGACACAAGTACACCCCATGTTGTTATATTTGCACCCTCTGATTAACGTATTTGTGATAAAATGAAGAAATTTAGTGTGCAACGTCGCCAATATAAATCGCGATTTATAACATTCGAGAACATTCCATAGTATTCTGATGACGTGATTTATCATTATTCTTACTATACTATTTATATCATATTATTATTATTATTAATTATTGTTATTTCTTTAATGTATAGGTATCCGCCAAAGAACAATGGAAGGTGAGTATATCATTGTTTTTCATAAAATACCCAAGGCTCATATGGCACTACCTACTTATATTAGACTTATGAAGGTTGAAACAGGAAGGCAAGTTTTGCCAAGTTATTCCAAATCTTGTTTGGCCAAGTCTCTGCTTTCGAGGCAGGTCAGTCTGACTTGTGGGGCGCAGTAACAGCAGGGGCGTTGCCTGGGCAAATAAAGTGGGTAGGATATCCGTTTCCTTTCGCCTACAATGCATCTCCCAATACCATGCTTGCCACTACTGATGAGGAACTTTCATAATCTCGAGGCAGTTACTCTACAAAATAGAGCGCTGAAGGACTCCTGAGGACCATCTTTCGACAAACGTGCGTGTGGGGTAGGAAAGGGATTCCCCCACAAACCTCCCCACAGCCACGCCACTGAACGATAGATATAGAGAGCTTATTAGTGTAACTCTACAGAAATAAAGTAAAGAACAAAAGAAGGATTGGTTTTTCATAAAAATAACTAATATTCATTGTTACATAAACAATGCCTGTTCTTATTATTATTCTAACTTTTCTATTATTATTATCGTGGCGACTAAGAATGCTTTCTCGAAAATGCATTTTTCTGTTTATGTTCTATCGATCCGTATATTGAACATGTTTTCCCATTTTAGTGATTTCGACAATCAATCCTAATTTATTCTCGGTATTTACAGCTGACACTCATCTTGCTATATTCTTACTATTTCCTTCTTTAGCCATTCGATAAATTTAAATGGACAGCTAGGATTGTCTTGGTACTTGTCTCTGCAGCGTATCGATGGCGACGGTAAGTCGAGATAACTTACAGAGTCATCCCTGCTGTTCTAGTTCCAGAATGTACTATTTACCTGCATGTTTAGTGAAGTAAATAGGCTCTTCTACATTCACAAAGTATGAAAGCGAAGACTGGTTTTGTATGGTAATGGGGATAGCAATACAGATGGGTAAAGTGTATAAAACATTAACGTGGAAATTCACTAAGTGCTTGAGTGAAGTGGTGTCTTGTTGATGTAATGGAGATACCAAAAGAGTTACTTTTATTAGATGAAGGCCAGTCTTTTCAATTCACAAAGTCTAAAAGCAAAGTCTTGTTTTGTATGGTAATGGGGATAGCAATACAGATGGGTTAAGTGTATTAAACATTAACGTGGAAATTCACTAAGTGTTTGAGTGAAGTGGTGTCTTGTTAATGTAATGGAGATATCAATACAGTTACTTCTATTAGATGAAAGCTAGTCTCCTTAATTCAATGGAGATAGCGAAGTCTGGTTTTGTGTAGTATTCGAGAAAAGTGTTTAGGATTCCGCATTCTCTTACCATCTATTCTATTGTTGTCAAACATGGGATCCATCCAACTTCATTGTCCGACAAAAGATTTTCACATTGCAATTTATTGTATTGCTAGATTGATAATATGGTAAAGATGTATTTTTACTGTTGTGCTTGGCTTTGGTTGGGAAATAAAGCATGTCTATTACCCTGTTTTGTGAGTTTACAATATTTTCGAGTTGTGTAGCATGGAGCTGTTTACTACATGATGATATAAACGGCATTCTTTATGCTATTTTGAATTACTTTTACCTAAACACTTTTGATACCCTGTTTGTGACGTATAGTTACTCCTTGCTCATTGGTATTATTTGTCTAACATGTTTGAAACTGAATTAAACTGCCACATTTCCTGCAATGAGATGACTGTACCTCAAGAATGGCAACTTTACAATGTGAAGTGGTGATGCGCATGTGTAGAATGTTGATATGCATGGCTTAGGTTCATACATTTCCTAATTCCTTTCTAGTAACTGATTGGGATCTATAAATAATCCACATCCCCATAATTTATGTTCAAGAGGATTGCCTTATGCACTGCAGAATTTGTTTAATATCTGGCTCAAATACATAAGAGCAACCAAGGGAGGACTTACAATATCAGAGGTGCTGTCGTATACCCAGCTAAATTGTAGTGCTGATTTTATGATCCATGCCTGTGCGGAAGCAAGGACTTGACAGTTCGTCCAGGGATGTGGTAACATAATTACACACATAGGTAAATTTGAACAAGGATCCTCTAGTTCACGAGCGCGACGATTTACCAACATTTTCCACCATCATGGCATACAACTTTACATTTTATCCGTTTCTTTTCATTTCAGGTATTCAGACTCTGATAATAAGCGACTTCCAAGTCTGTTCCATCGCCCTTTGTCAAAGGCATACTCAATGCCACACGCAACAACTCGACGACGCAGCATAATCACAAGACGATCAAGTCTACGGAATGTGCTACCTAGGCTCGGGTTTGACATGGCTGAATTTTCGAAAAAAGATGGAGTGGTACGTAGTTTATATAAATTTGAAGAGTACTTATATAATACTCATTCTTAAATAACACATATTTACCAGAAATTTGACGACATTCTCATACCAGTTACGTCTCTACTTAGAAGCGAAACATGTAACCAGTAAATGACTAGTCACAGGTGATGATGTTCTAGCGTCTTGTTGTTCTCATTGCAAGTATATGGTCAAACATTTATTGATTTTACCTAGGATGCCCTCAATACGAAACAAACTTACTTACAGAGTCACAATGTTGCAGACTTTGCCTATTTATATTCAACCACTGAACATTTCTCTGTAACTAAAAATTACAGGGGCATAAATACTATTACAGTTACTTAATTTAATCATATTACACAGACGCTATAGAATGTTCTTGCTCATATATGGTCAGAATGCACACGTATGTCAAGTCATCATCCTCTTACTTTTTTCTTTTGCATTAACTGAGCTGATAAATATTCTGATCATAATGTACAGGGCCTTAGTCACCTTGGGCAGGGTGGCAATCCCCCCACCCCACTTTTCTGCAAAGCGAACCTTTTTAAAAACTCTCTGTTAACACTTGTCGGCTATTGATACGGAATTAACTACCAACCCCTGCCATATTTCCTGTGGGTTAGCTGAATTTCAGTGCTTTTGGCTAAAGTATCACTAAATAAAGAGGTAACTGATAATAGTTTAGCGGACGTCTTACTCCTCCAATTTTCACGGACCGACTACGGCCCTGATGTGCTTACTACGTTCAAATGTATAATTAAAAACTTTCCTACGATGCGCAACGCTATCACTCAAGCTCAATGTTTGTTTGTTTGTTCCTTGTTCTCGCTGACTTCATTTATAACTATACTTTCATTTTTATGCACGTTAGCTGTTTCGTCTTTCTTGGCCTGTCACTATCTTAACACTTTTCACTTTGATACTGACTTTGAACGATACGTATAATTTAACACCTTTGACAAGTAGATGAACAGCCCTCGAATGAAAGAGGGTGTTGACATTGAATGACAGGCAATCTCCTGGAGAGACAGGGCACGGCGAGAGAGAAATAAAGAGAAAGAGAAAGAAAATAAGAATGAAACAAAGAGAGGGTAAGAAAGAAAGAAAGAAAGAAACAGAGAATGACATGAAGTCATCTGAAGCTGGCTTGAAGAAAGCATGTTGAATGTGATTGTTTATAACCCTTTTAGACTTCATAGCAATTTCAACAAATGTCCACAATGACATTCTCTGGGCAGTTGACTTTAAATACTTTTACGTAAGGAAGCAAGCTTCATTGGAATTAATTTCCGCAAAGCATAAATGTTCATCCTCTTGACTACGGTTAATATTTCAGGCAGTTTATCTTACTGAATAATGTGACTTTCCTTTCAGTATTGTGTTCAACGTCAAGAACACGACTTTTCTGTACCAGGGCCATTTTCGCAACTTGGCAAACTTTATAGGTAGTGGCATCACATTCCTGTTTTGCTCTTTAAGCTAATAAAGATAAAAATGTTTTTCAATTAGATTCCTTCTGAACTTCAAGATTCGATGACTAAATTGCCAAGTCGAAGAACGCAGGATGAACTTGTCAGGGTGAGAGCGACCGTACATTTTATTCCGATGGGATTTTTCTTGTATTGTCCCTTTTAAAAAGTATCATGCTGATATTGTACCGGTAGAAACCACTTCCTTCTTCTTTTGGCTCGGAAATTCTGTATGGTCCATGTAAACAATAAATAAAGGTAATATATACATGTAATGTCAACAAAGATAATTGCTTTTATATTTGTTAGGAGGACTGGAACTTTGCCACAATAGCTGCGCTATGTGGGAGCCGACCTAGATCGAATACGCATAAAAACTTCAAGAAGTAAACACTTTTTAACTTTTCAAATAACTCTTCCTCAAAAGAAGAACTTTTGAGAGGGTTTTTTGAAGAAAAATTATTCGAAGCGTTAAAAAGTTTATTTCCTGAAGTTTATATGTATTTGATAAACATGGATGATTGAGCTCTTGACAGATATATATATATATACAGTCATCCATGTTTATCATATATATATGCCACTGTTTCTCAGATTAAATTCTTCCTTATTGCTTCACGCAGGTTTCAGTTTGTAATGTAAATGGCAAGGTTAAGCTTTGTTTTCAACACATGATCGTTCTTATTTTATTATAACTTCTGAAGCCTGGCTGTATTTACATAGCAAAAGAGTCAGAGTTGTCTTGTGTAATCAACAGAAGAAAAGTTATGACTATGAGCGGGGATCTCAGGACTATAAATCAAACGCCATCTTTACTGAGCTGAAGAGAGCTCAACACCGGTAGTGACACTCATATATTTTAATTGTGTTCATTACACAAGACCATCCTGTTTGCCCATTTGAAGACTATCAATAGTTTCTATGGTTATCAGGGTAATAACTTCCTATTTTTAGGTTATATATCTAATCCGAGGGATGTTAAAAAAGTTGCTTCAAAGTGAAATTATACTAATTTTAAGTGTGCCTCTTGAAAGTTCTCCTTCGATGGACAAGATGAAGAACACAGTCAATAATAAACACTTTTGATGATGCAGTGTGATTGTGTTGTATTACAGAAAATAATGTGGCTTTAGACGAATCAGTACGACATGACTGCGAAAATGACGACAAGATGCAATATACAATGTGATGTTTTTATCGAAACACGTTTATTTTAGATTCAAAAGTTTTGTAGGACACTCGGCATTTTGTCAAATTTCCCAATCAACCGAGAGTTGGATGCTTCAAAATTGATAGCATATGAAAGGTACACTTTTTATCTCCCTCCTCATTGAACTATAATTCCATAAATCGTGTCACTTACAAGTCTTATTTTCTCACGTCATTTAACAATTTAGCATGCTTTATCACAATTTCATATGCTACGTAATGATTTGACATGTTTTGCTATAATTTGAAAGGCCATTTCACAATTTTTATGTTTAGTCATAATTTTATATGCCATCTTACAATTATATATCTAGTCATAATTTAATATGTTATGTCATAATTTAGCATGTTTTGCCATAATGTGATACGTCGCAGTGATATTTGTAGTCATAGTTTGATATGCTATGTCATGACTTATCTCCAGTTTTCTTAATTTGATATGCCACTTTAGAATTAAATGTTACATTGTATAATTTGATTTACCCTACCATAATTTAACATGTATTATTATAATTATATATGCTATGTCACAATGAACACATTTTGTTATGATTTAATACGCTACGTCACAACTTAACATGTCTTATGGATGTAGCTTCTTATTACAATGTTATATATTGTAATATTTCATGTGTCATAATTAGATAGCCATGTTCTGATATTCAGTTTCGTTTTTTCTTACAGATATGACAACGGTAGAGTCATATGCCTTCAAGGAAGCATCCCTCAAAGATTTTATTATATTCTCTCAGGTCGAGGTAAATTGAATGTTTCAAGGAACGTTTTTACTAATGACTACAAGCATTACTTTCTTGATGTGGCCACATACTGTAATCAAATTGGCGCTATAATACTCTAAGAGCTTTCGGTTTCCACACCTTGCAAGTGCAAAAGTTACTGTTAGCCACCAACTCTTGAAGTGCAGGTGACCATGCAAGAGACGGTGTAGGTGGTCATATGCGTGAACGCTTGAACAATTATCACAAAAAAACGTATAGAAGCTACTATACCGGTGACTTATTGTTACTACAGGCAGGTAACAATGCAGGTTAACGTACACGTTATCTTACATGCTAATCAAACAGAGGTGAGACCATACAGGTGAAAATGCGAAGGATAATGCTGAAGACAATTTAAGTGACGACTTCGGTGATGATGTAAGCGGTACTGCAAAGGGCAAAGGACAAAGTACAATGCAGGTGACCACTTTAGTTCTATTCTCACCAGCCAATGTAACATTTTAATCTTCCGCCCACAGTTTCAAAGGTGAGAGCAATCTCACTGACAAATGGCATCGAAAAGAAATATTTTGGAGAATTGCATAAAGGACAGACAACTGATGTAAGTATTAGATGTCAGATTAACACCCGTTGCGACTTTATTTCATAGTATAGTATAGTATAGTATAGTATAGTATAGTATAGTATGGTATGGTATGGTATGGTATAGTATGGTATAGTATAGTATAGTATAGTATAGTGTAGTATTATATTATAGTATAGTACAATATAGTATTATAGTATAGTATAGAATAGGATAGTATAGTATAATATGGTATGGCATGGTATAGTATAGTACAGTATAGTATGGTATGGTATAGTATAGCATAGCATAGTATAG
>JANTCA010000287.1:0-12811 GCA_024741275.1 Chironex yamaguchii
GAAGGAATTTCAAAGTCTTACGATTATGTTATTTGATTGTTCTCTTTTATATCACTGAGTAAGCAAGTAAGTTTTGAAAGCACTTTTTGTTTTTGATTTTCATCCGGTATTGCAAGCATTCTAACACCTTTACTTGTTGTGTTTTATAAACAAAGCTGAGTACACTGTATTTTGAAGTTGAATCTGAATACAAACGATGAACAATATTTCTTTGCCACCCTCTTCATGCCTCCACAATAAAATTTCTTTTAGCCTTAAATAAATTAAATACCACGATGCAATCATGACTCAGCATCAAATATCACATAGGAAACTGGAAACTAGTTAGTGATGTCATGACGAACAGCCATTAAAAACAAACTTCTTGTAAAACAATGTCTTTCACTGCAAGAAGCTTTGTCTGATGTTGACGTCATACCTGTTCCATTAAGCATGTGTGTTTCTATGCCCACGCGGATACAACACGAATTGAAAAAGGTCAAATACTTTCACGACAGATTGATTAATCTCTCTCACTTGAGAATGCCAAACAAATTGGGCTTTCCGCACGCATAGTCATAGTGATGTGATATATTGATAAGTTTATGCTGGAGATATCTCAGTTTTTTCACTTAACGCGATCCACCGATTACGTCAAGCAACTGACAGTCGTATAGTTACACACTTATGGTTGAAACTGAATTTGATTCATCCATGTCGTCTTTGCAGCTGTTGTGGTAGTACACTTCTAACTTTACGCATGGCATTGACCCCTTCATACCGTGCAGGATACGTTCATCAAAATTACACGAAATTGGCACAAGCAAAAGGTGCAACTGTCACCTGAAAAGGAAATTCCTAATCATCTGCTGAGACGAAAAATAATCCCTGAACAAGCTTGATGTGCTTATAGCATCATGTCGTCATAGAAACAAAGCTCTGCCTCGAGACAACCATTCACAACATTAAGATTTACTCTAATGCTGATGACGTAGCCGCTTTGTAATTTGCATACACAAAGAAACAGCCAATCAAAACACAAAGAAACAGCCAATCAAAACACTTAGATTTATCGTAACCTTGATTCCGTAACCTTAACGTACCTTTGAGAATGCAAGTTAAATTCGAAATTTCTTTACTTTCATACTTTCATCCTTTACGCCAAATATACAAGACAACTTTTAATTTATATTTAAATGGTAGATATAAATTGTCATCTAAAATGATCGACGATTTTTTTAGACTAAAATTGATTTTGCTCTAGAAAACCGTTATCTGCGTAGTAACATTACCACGTGGGAATTTTCCTTCTTAAAACCAATAAAAAATTGAAGAGAAGTAGACAGAGAAAGAATCCTCGGACTATGCCACTAAAGCGTTTTATTTTAAGCCATTTTAAAGGCAATAACAATCCATTCGTGAATTTTTGATCGACAAAGTCTTAGCTGTGCAACAGTACAGCATTGATGCCTTTAGTACATGGATGAAAGTCGTTAACTATACTTATATCTGTGTACGTCTGCTGGCAAGTAATGAGTCTTCAACATCAAACTGGTACTCTCAAGTATGGTTTACAAACGACTCCTTGATTCCCAGCAAAAAAAGAATATTTTTGTTTTAAAGAACATCGTATACTTGATAACGCACTGAACGTCAACTCTCCTTCTGTTTGCAAACACATGTGAAATACAAATTCACCTGCAATTGTTTACATCTCAAATCTGTATAAAGTTTGACAAGTGAAGCTTCCATCATTAGTTCCAGAGATCAGGGGGTGGACAGGTTAAACAATCAAATAGAGAATATGCACGTTTAATGTCTATTTGAAAAATCGAATCGGCTATTAACGAATTTTCGATAAACAGTATTGCAGCCAGTAAGTTAACAAGCGGAAGGGTACTTTATCTCAGCCTGCTACTTGCATATTTCATAGGGTCACATGGTTACTTTGTATTTGATTTTGTTTACAGTTAAATACTCAATTGTATTCTGTTAGCCTTTCAATATACCAGGAAGTTCAGTTTTCAATTTCCCTGGTTAATAATTGTGCTCACCCCCATTATAGAATGATACTTATTTTCTGTTGGCATTGAATTGAATTCAAAATCAGTTGAAGCAAAAACAAATAGTTACTTACGATAACCAACGTAAAATACATTCATTGTGAATTCTCTTTCATATATTCCTAGACACGAAAATGTATAACTGCAATGACCACTTACTATTGAAGAAAGGATGAGTAACTTCTAACATTTGAATAGAAAGAATGGAATATAGGTAAAAAACACAAAAGTGTAATCGCCTTTAAAATTTGTGACATTGCGTTAAAAATATACTCAAAAGCTTTTTTCGTTTGACACTCTTCAGAGTATCAATCGTCACAAAGGAAAGTATATGTATAAGGCAACATACTTATAGGAAACTTGTAGTAACTTCTTACATTTTCAACACTTGAGTACAAAGAATAGATTATAGGTAAAAAACCACAAAAGTATAATTGCCTTGAAAATTTGCGATATTGCGCTAAAAACATAGTTAATAGCTTTTTTCATCTGATACTCTTCCGAGTATGAATCGTCAGAAAGTAAAGTATGGCAATCTATTTATACGAAACATGTATCAAAACTAGCCAATCGTAAACAAAAAAGGAACAAATAAGGAGAAAATGAAGAAACAAAACATTATTGGAAGAGTCCAAGTGAAAAATTAATTATTTCTGTCTACAGAGTACTCGTTTTCTTGTTTTTAGGAAGATCTTGCCATCCGTTCACAAGGATTGTGTATCTACAACACAACAAAGCTTAGTAGTATATGAATTTTTGTGCCAATAGGGGGCCTCGGTATGTAGGTCGCACTTGCCACTTCTCAAAGCCTGGGTGGCTCGTTTTGCTACATGTTGCGCTTAAATAGGTTGCCATATACATATAGTTTCCTTTCTGACGTTTCATACTCTGAAGAGTGTCAGACGAAAAAAGCTTTTAAGCATGTTTTCAACTCAATGTCACAAGGCGATTTTCAAGTTCTGTACAACAAAAAAGACTGTTAAAGTATAATTAATGGTACTGACAGTTTGTAAGGAAAGCAAGTGACTGTTAGGAAAGCAAGACGACAATAGCACCCAAATTCTAGCATGATAGACGAGTTGTATATTGCTTATGGCATAGATACTTAGACAGTATGAAATAAAATGAATGTTGATATTCTTTCGAGGAACAAGCATAACATAAACCATCTAATAAATATGCTAATTACCTTATACAAGCTCTTTTCAATTCTTTCACATTAGCAGCTCGATACTCCCGTTAACATTTGTTTATACTAATTCCAGTTTCGCCTTGGGTAATGCAAACTTCCATGCGTATAAAAACAGAATGATGGTAAACAAGTACAACAATTTATGAAACATCAAATAGACAAATGGCAGAGAGGTGAGAAAGTGAACATACTGTAATTTTATTCAAAAATAGCAAATTTGTTTTTCTCAGCGCAATAAGAGTAAGCCCATTGTTGAATTCGTTTAATGATTGCTGAACATGACTCCTGGAATTTTTCTAAAAGGTTTGATATCTTATTTATGTATATACTGGTTAAGGTTGAACAGGTTTCTTGATTTAATTGCAAAAAGAAGCAAAAACTTCAGCATTGTATATAAGATCATCCATTATTTTGAACACAATCAAGTGGCGATCTAACCTGCAAGAATTTGCTCAACCACGGATCAACGAGTCTACAACATGTGCGCAAACGATGGTCGACATCTCAGCAGGTTTTCCTCAATAGCAAAGACCTCTAATGTTATCAAAGGTACCATGCAGCAATTAGGAACTAATGAAACATATGGGATATTATCGCTCGTGGAATTTCCAGTTTGCAAAAATAATGGACTATAATTGATTTGAATTCATATTTGATAGACAGCAGATATTTAGCGATATAGATCAATCAATTCGTTTAGGTCATTACGATGCAACGGCAGATTACTGAAGGAGGTTGATTAGGAACAAACCTTGATAAAAAAGTTAACTTTTTATAACTAATGTTTCTTTACAATCAATAAAAATAAGGAAATATCACTTAACATAGAAGGGAGCCTAAAAAAGAGGAAAATTGACCAGGACTATTGACAAGAAATATGACTTGACAAGGAATATAACGTGACACAGAATAGAGTTTAACACATAATATAACTTGAAGAAGAACGAAACTTGACAAAGAACGAAACTTAGCAAGGAATATAACTTGACACAGAATAGAAGTTGATAAGGAAGTTAACTTAAAGAAAAAACGAAGCTTGATAATGAAAATAACTTGACAAAGAACGAAACTTGATGAAGAACGAAGCTTAGCAAGGAATAAAACTTGACACAGAATAGTAGTTAATAAGGGATATAACTTAGAGAAAGAACATAACTTGACAAAGGACAAAATTGATGGAGAACGAAATTTAGCAAGCAATATAACTTGACTCAGAATAGAAGTCAACATAAGTTAGATAAAGAACGAAACTTGACAAGGACTATACCTGGACAAGAAGTAAGACTAGACAAGGACTATCAATTGACACAGATCAGAATTTTAATATGGAATGTCAATTAAGGAAGAGCGGGACTTGGCAAAGAACGAGACTTAGCAAGGAATAATATTTGACACTAAACATAATTTAATAAGGAATATAACTTAGAGAAAAAAACGAAACTTGACGAGGACTGTACCTCGACGAGAAGTAAGACTTGACAAGGAATATAATTTGACTCAGAATAAAATTCAATAAAGAATATAACTTGCAAAAAGCCAAACTATTAAGGATTATATCTTGACAAGTAATAAAGGCACACAACTCAGAAGATTGAACCATAAAGTTTTGTTCCTGGGTTGAGTACAGATTATCAACACCAGTTGCATAGATGGTTAAACATTATGGAATTTCACGAGCAAGTATGGTTTAGTTTCCCCTCATTTTGTAGTAATAGCCTCTTACGTAAACACATTTTCTACAGTGGTTGAACATGACTATATTTCCAACACAGCTGCATTTTAATGTAACCATAACTAATGAGGTTTAGGACTATTCATTGAATGACCAAGAATAAATTAATTTGATCTCAGTTGATAACGTAAATTAGCGATTACTTTAGATGATAAGTTTCAAAAATGCATAGTCAAGTTTTTATGTTTTAAGTTTGTAAGGTTAAATCAGAGAGAATGTCGAATACAATAAAGCTTGAGGAGAAATCTTTTACGGTTTTACCGGAGATAAAAGGCAAGAAGACTAAACTAGACTTGATCAGAATCGACTAGACGTGACTGAATTTAATTACATAATGACTGAATTAAACCAGGTAAGGCAAACCATGACACATAAAGCAGAGTAAGACAAGATGAGATTAAATCAGATAATTACTTAGGCTGTATTCAATTACAATGGTTTAAATAAAGCAAAACAGATTAGACAGATTACAAAATATATATTGTCAACTTACAGTCACTAAACCCTTTGACTACCTAACCTAGACTAACAAAATTGGACGAGAACGATTTACTGTAAACTAGACTAGACTGAGCAGTACTAGACCAAGTGATAACCGGGCCACGCTCCCTAGGCCACATGCAATTACGATTTGACATAGGCATGAACCCGTGCTGGCATTGTTTAATTTGGGACTTTTTTAGACCAATTTACTTGATATAGACATGATATTAGTCGCTTCGGCAAGACAATGGCTGTGACGTCACATGAATTATATCGTGCGCATGACATATTTTTTTTAATGACTGTTTATTAGCTTCGCTTCGAGACGAACACTTGACGTCATCATGCCGGCATGACTGCTTACACGATGTCCCTATCACATTGACATACTTTTACTTTACATTACTTTACTTTACTTTATTTTACATTAGTTGCACACTCCTCTATGAAGCTTTGAGCATTTTCCATCCACGACACATCTCCTTGTGAATAGTTGTCTCTAGCCAGAGCTTTGTTTCTATGACGACACGATGCTGCAAGCTCGTTATTTTTCGTCTCGGCATTTGATTAGGAATTTCCTTTTCAGGTGAAAGTTGCACCTTTTGCTTGTGCCAATGTCCCGTAGTTTTGATGAACGTATCCTCCATGATCTTTTGTCACCCTCTGTGATGTTAACAGTGGTGGATTTGTGTCTCCTCTAATCATGTCCCTCTATCTTTCTGGTGGTTATCCAATGCTTCTTTTCTTCTTAAAGTCGTCTCTAAAAACTTTTGCTTACAAGACTCTGATTTGGTAATCTGCAGACATGGCCATACCACAATAATAGCTGTATTCTGATTTCATTAATATATTTTATTCCACCCGTTTCATGATTTGTACTTATCTTTACACAATCAGAGAGTCGACTGATATGAACCTGTACCGTTGTATACCGATATACCAACTGACATGGTTTTATTCCAGAACTATACTTTCTCATGCCGGCATGATATCGAACATTGTGTAAACAGATGGCCCAAAAGCAGAAGCATGTCATGCCAGTATCATTTTATACTAGCATGCTACGACATTGTGTAAACGGATGGCCTACAAACAGAAACATGTCATGCCAGTATCATTTTATACTGGCATGCTACGACATTGTGTAAACGGATGGCCTAAAAGCAGAAACATATCATGCCAGTATCATTTTATACTAGCATGCTATGACATTGTGTAAACGGATGGCCTAAAAGCAGAAACATGTCATGCCAGTATCATTTTATACTGGCATGCTACGACATTGTGTAAACGGATGGCCTAAAAGCAGAAACATGTCATGCCAGTATCATTTTACACTAGCATGCTACGACATTGTGTAAACAGATGGTCTAAAAGCAGAAACATGTCATGCCAGTATCATTTTATACTAGTATGCTACGACATTGTGTAAACGGATGGCCAAAAAGCAGAAGCATGTCATGCCAGTATCATTCTATACTGGCATGCTACGACATTGTGTAAACGTCGTCTGAGTACTGTATGTCTGTATGTCTCGCGAGTTATTGAATCCATGCTGAAAATAAACAGATTTCATCTTCCATATTCGTTTGCAGGGTGCACTATGCCAACATTTGTCGTCAAACTCCTATTCACATGTTTTTGGACAACATCAATCGCAGTGTTAGCGCAAGATAAAGAATGCGACGGTAAACAAAATGGTGACCTAGTCGCAACACGAGAATGCGCAGTGGAATTTTGCATGCGAGGCAAAGTTGTGAGACATGAAGTACCAAAACAAGGTGCCATTTGCACAACGGACTATGCATCCATGGATTCTTTGTCTACTCATGATGAATGGAATGGAGATGACATCAAACACTTCAATCCAATGCAACGATTTCTCAGGCGACGAGGATTAGTTCCATTAATAGGGCAATAATAAGTGATGGACAAGGTATGGACAAGGTATTGCCTAACAGGCATACCCATCATCCGTTTCTCATGTTACCTAGATGCCCTTCTTGCCTGCAGCTAATACTCAAATCATTAGTTTGTAAGTAATAAAAGAGCTCGCAAAATAACAATTGCAATGGAATAAGTAACTGAAGAATCTGTATTGGAAGATATAAACAAACTTATTCATCGTACAAGTATGTGGTAATTAATCTAACTGGCTTTTTCGTATACATTTACATCAGTTAGTTAGGATTTGAGCAATCTTTTTGTGGTAAAAAACTTGAAAATTGCCTTGAAAATTTGCGACATTACGCTAAAATCATACTTGAAAGCAATAAAACCAGTACTCCGTAGGCAGAAAGGGTTCGTTTTTTTCACTTAGACTCTTCCAGTGACGATTTGTTCTTGATTTTCTCTTTCTTTGTTTCCTTTTTTGTTTATGATTGGCCAGTTTTGCTACATGTTTCGTATAAGTAGTTTGCCATATACATATACTTTCCTTTCTGACGTTTCATACTCTGAAGAATGTCAGAGGGAAACAGCTTTTAAGTATGTTTTTAGCACAATGTCACAAATTTTTAAGGCTATTTTAACTTTATATTATGATATGTTATACTGATATAAATTTGTGTGTCTTTTACTTATCTATATATGACAATTGTTTCTTCCCTGTGCACTTTGTGGGGCAATAAGTAATTTACCTGTTTTGTGTTGCATGGCTCCTCTGTTCACATGCGTATTCCTGACTTTCTTATTTCTCTGCTGTCTATCCTAGCTATCTCTTTATGAATCTGTTTTCATCGGTTTTATTGCTTTTAAGTATGATTTTAGCGTAAGGTCGCAAATTGTCAAGGCGATTTTAGTTAGGATTGGAATCAGGATCACTTCATTTCGTACAAATAAGTCAGTACAAAGCCATCCAATAGACAATTTAAGAGCAAATATTGCACTGATCATTCAAAAGAATATATTTACAGGTGTGAAATCATAGTTGCATTATTCAAAAGACATATCAGATAGGTAAATTCAAGGGGAAAACTGTCCTTGTGTAGTTGAAGATTTCAACGACGAAGTTCCTTAGAATGACACTCTCGGTCTTAAAGAAAACCGAGGACAGGACAAACCATCTTCTAAAAGCTAAGTTTGTCAGTAACCTCTTCATTTTGTAATGCTCAAGCCAAAAGCACTGCTACAAAACAGGACATAGACACCAGCTAACTCACAGGAAATGTTGGCACGCGTTCAGTATTTATAGCTGAAAATTGTTAACAGAGAGATTTTGAAAACGTTGACTTCGCAAAAAATGGGGAAGTTAACTCCCTGTCCCCCTGTGGCTCAGATCCTGCTAAAGAACGACTACTACACCTTGCGAGCTTTGAAACTCTAAACCAAAATCATTGGATCTAAAGTAATCTGAAGTATTTGTATAAATTCTTGGCAACTTTTACGCAAAACAAACAGGTGTCAAAGAAAATATGATATAGGCTAAAAGACCCTAGAAAACAAACTGTATGATAAAGACTGAGTTATCAGTTTATAATGCAGGGCAAATGTTATTCTAACACCTTTACGTTTTAGGTGATAAACTCAGCTATCAAGCCTATTTGTCAGAAGTTAATCACATGGACTCCCCAAAATACTAGCACGGACAACAACGCTGAATTCGCAGTTTAATTTAGGATCTACAAAGAATACATAAGAAATAAATATATGATCTGTCAATAAGAGGACAAAAAATCTGCAAAAAAATAAAAACAATACAACAAGATAAGAGCAAGAGAATCTGGGAGAGGCAAAGTACCGCTTGAATAGTTGGAGTGTAACAAGCATTCCTTCTTTTTACAGAAACTATGCTTATGCTCCTCAATATAAACAGCAAAGGGACAACTACATCAGTATCCTGAAGATAACATATGATGGTGGCGCGGCACAAGAAAGTACTGATACAGTGAGAGGGAAGTTTTGCATCATAAAGGGAGTGAGACAAGGTGACACACTATCGCCAGTGATTTTCACATCGGTATTAGAAGAAATGTTCCTTGAGGATAGGATATGAGACTGGTATGAACATCAATGGTGTGCGTCTTAACAATGCGAGATTTCCAGATGATATCATCTTGTTTATTGAAACTGAAGAACAGCTAAGAAGACTGCTACATGACTTGAGTAAAGAGGGAACGAAAGATGGTATAAGGATGAAAAAAAGTAAGACAAAGATCATGTGCAGTAAAGTGGCGAGAAGAAGAGAAGGAATGGATAATCTACAGAAAGTGAACGGCTCGTGGAGGTAGAAGAATAGAAATACTTGGCAAAATTGCTAACACCAGGAAACGAGATGGCTAGAGAAATCGACGAAAGAATAACAGCAGGTTGGAAACGATTTGGTCAGTACAGCTCCTTCTTAAAAGATCAGGAGATACCTATGTGTCTGAAGAAGAAGGTCATGGATACAGTAATTTTACCATTGATGACATATGGAGCAGAAACATGGTCACTAACGAAACATCTCAAGAAGACACTAGCTGCAGCTGGGAAAGAGCAATGCCTGGAATAACATTAAAAATCAGGCATGAACATATAAGTTCACGGACAATGAAAGATATAGTTTGCAAAGCGAGAGAAGCAAATTAGTGAGACATGTCGCCGGAATTGAAAATCAAAAATTCGACAGTGAAATAATAAAATTTTAATCGACTGGTCAATTTTTCAGTCTACTTTACACTCCAAGACCAGCATGTCATCCATTTATGTGTTATAACGAACTTCTGTCATTACTGTAAGACTCAAAGTTGTAAATAGGAGGTTACTGCATTTAACACTTTTTAACTTTAGTGGTATATTATAATATGCTAATTGATCTATCTATCTATCTATCTATCTATCTATCTATCTATCTATCTATCTATCTATCTATCTATCTATCCAAGCCCATTGAGATCCCACTGGTGGGCAAAGGCCTCCCTCATGTGTATCCACTCCAGTCTATTCCACGCGATCCTCCTCCATCCCGGTTGAAACTCTTTGACATAGCTAACAATAAAGGATCCAATATTTATACCTGTGGCACCCATATTAGCAATGTTTTCTCCTTGTCTAAACAACAGAGCACTTTTCGTCAACAAAGGAAATGCTTGAACGACTCTGCTTGTACCTGAAATTCTGTACAGCAGAGTTTATCTAAGACATTGTGTGGCTTCCAATGTTAAATGGTTGTTTAACCAAACGAAGACCTCTCCAGCAAATTTGCAGGTCATCGCTTGATGGTATCCAGTTAGATAGACGTTTTCAAACACGTGCTTTTGGTGAAAAATGACCCACGAAAATTAACAAATTTACGTTTCAATGTGTAAAGGAATATGCTTCCTAAATGTTAATGGATATGCAACATCTGGCATCACCTAAGACACATCTCACGTCTGTCAGCAAATTCCAGCTTCGTTTTTGATTAAGTGAGTCTAAGCCTATACCAAAGCAATGACCTTTGCTATTGTGCATACTAAATGCACTATTGCCATTTAAGCGATTTTCAAGTTTTGTACCACAAAAGGATTGTTCAACTACTGCCTTTATAAAGGATATGCTGGCGTGAAAGAATGTTGCAAAATTAAGAGTGGCCATTGCAGCAGGTCAATTCTCACATCGCAAACATGAAAATATTTGGATACGCAATGAAATCTTTTGTTGCGGAATTAAAGGTTAAGACATCGCATTAATGAAAAATCGGAATCCGTAGTAAAAAAATTAAAGGAATACAAATCCGATTATGTGTCCTTCTGAGATCTCCATCGGGAGATAATCATTATGATATGCCTTAACTGGCCAGTCAAGTTCAAATAAGCATAGTCGCTGTTGGAAAACAACTTTGTGCTAAACAAAGTTTTAATCAATAGTTAATTACAAAAGCGTTTAGGAGCAAGATTTTTCGAAGTCATAAGAAATGTGAATTTATTCACATAACTTGTAAAAGTAAACATCGTAAAACAATGTTGCATTTGAAGTTGAGAATTAATTCACATAACACACTAAACGTTTCTTCGTTCGTCTAGACCTGGTTCGTACATGGACAGATTCTTAGATTCAAATACCTGCTAGGTTTGGCTGACAATGATTAGCTCTGCAAAGAATGACAATTTTGTGCATCACTTGACCACACTACCACATTGAGGCATTGATGCATTAAGGTATGCTTCAATAAGATATGCCTTCTAAAGATCTGGTTACCAAGATATTTCTGCATAAGTTACTACTATAAACACATATCGGTAATTACGTTTTAAATACAGTAAAAACCTAATTACAGATACATCTGATGTGTGTACAGAAGTTATTACAAACATCATTCTGCTCATTAGAACAATCTTTCCGCACCGTGGTTCCATACCTTTGCTAAAAGGTAATGTTATTACTTGAGATTTTTACTTTGCTTTAATTGCTCGTTTGTCTATCCATATATCCATATACCTATACATCTACATATCAAAATATCTACATATCCATAGATCTTTATATCTACATACCTACATGCCTATGCATCTATATATATATATATATATATATGTCTAACAATATATCCATATATCAATATAGCCATATAACCATATATCCACACATCTACACATGCGCACATCTACTCATTTACACATCTACATATCTACACATCTACACATCTATGCATCTATGGATCTATGGATCTATGCATCTGAGCATCTGAGCATCTAAAAAACTATACATCTATACATCCATACATCTATACATCCATACATCTATACATCCATACATCTATATATCTATACATCTACACATCTACACATCTATGCATCTATGGATCTATGGATCTATGCATCTGAGCATCTGAGCATCTAAAAAACTATACATCTATACATCCATACATCTATACATCCATACATCTATACATCCATACATCTATATATCTATACATCTATACATCTATGCATCTATACATCTATTAATCTATTCACGTCTATACGTCTATACGTCTACATGTGTATATGTCTATACGTCTATCCGTCTACACGTCTATCCGTCCATACATCCGTCTATACCTTCATCTATCCGTCTATACGTCGATCTATCCGTCTATACGTCTAGCTATCCTTCTATCTTTGTATCCGTCTATCTATCTATCCGTCTATCTATCTATATGCCTACACGTCGCTATACGTCTATACATGCATACGTTTAAACGTCTATACACCTATCCGTCTACACGTCAATCCATCTATCCGTCTATCTATTTATCTATCAATCTACGTATCTATCCATCTATCTATCTATCCGTCTATGGATCTATCGGTCTACTTATCTATCTATCTAACTATCTAGCTATCTACCTATCTATCTATCTATCTATCTATCTATCTATCTATCTATCTAACTATCTATCTATCTATCTATCTATCTATC
>JANTCA010000288.1:0-12811 GCA_024741275.1 Chironex yamaguchii
GAAGTTTAAAAAAAAGTTTCAACAAACGAAATCACAAGTTTTAACTAAAATGTCTCTTCAATAGTTCTTCATATTGGATAAAAGATTCAGTTTTTCTAACATTAATTGGTAGTTCATTGTACAGCTTTACCCCAATAAAATGGAGCACTTTCTGTCTTGATGCCTGGGAGTCTTATCAGATATTCATTGTTTGTTGTTTTTGTCTTATGCTGCTGTAACTCAGGATAACTTTTAGATGATCATTGTTATTATGTTTTATCATGGAAAATATCATTGTCACTAGATTTATCATAGCTATTATAGGTTTTGTTTCTTTACAGGACGCATGTTGATAACAGCATTTTTATCTTGAAATGTACGTCCTGTAGATTCGTTATGTTATTTTTTTGTAGCATATACGTTTCTGAGCGTACCTGAATCCCTTGCCAGGATTAGGGAATTTTGGTAGGAAGTGAGCTCTTTATGAGAGTGGCCCCGTTACCCTCTCTCACCAAAGGTATTTTGTTTGTGGTGACGCTGGTTCGAACGCAAAACCTCTGACTTGCAAGATCTTCGTCTTATCTTCGTCTTATATATATATATATGTATATATATAAAACCTCCCCACATAGTCACCTCTAAATCAACTGCCACTAAGCTCGGTCACCGCAGGTGACCACTATTAGAGGTTCCACTTTATATTGGAGCAAAAGCAAGATATGGAGACTTTAGTCATTTATGCCCATTATGATTGATTTGTAAGACAGCAACAAAGGATTACCATTTCTATCTGCTTTGGACCAGCTTATGAACAATCCCCCGGGTGTGATATAGGGTTCTGAGCTCCCGTTCCACTGTCCGGTACCAGGTGTTTTTAAGCTTCCTGGGGCTGCTCTCAGTCATTCTCCAACATTCTGAGTGATAAAATTGGGTGTAAAGTCTTAGATGGACAGTTCTCTTGTTTAGAATGGCAGTAAAAGTAACAAATGTTTATTTTACTGGTTATATACAAGCCCCACTTTTCAGGGCGAAGAAAAGTTTACTTTCTCTGCACAGCCTCCTCCACAAGCTCATAGCAACAGTATAGCGAATTGATTGTAGAGGAATGTTCTATGTCGATACAAGCATGCTATTGTCGTAACATTACTAATACGACGATCAGTTAAGTATCCAATCTCTGTGGAAAGATGTGGCAGAGAAGTGATTGGGCGTCCAAAAAGGAGATGATTATCTGGCAGTTTGAACGTAAGATGGATTCGTAACGTTAGTAGGAGGATTAGATTGTGAAATACCTTGCTTCTCAAATGAGGAAAGAATTTAATAGTACTAATGCAACCATTTGTCGCCAATGTTACGTATTCTGCTTCGTCGCAAAATTTATCATTTCCTCTTCCTTGAAGTCCTGGTATACATATTCTGGTAGGATTTCATATATTACCCAAGGATTCCATATCATTGTATTGTTTGCTTTCCATTCGTTCAAGAAGTGTACGTAATTGGAGAATATCCATATCCAAGGAAGAAGGCTCTCCCAATAAAGTTGGGCATTTTTATAACATTTAGTTACGACTCTTTGCAACTGTGTACGTTCCATATTGGATTTCAAATGTTTATTTTGGCATTTTTTGAGTTTTGAAGGACGGGTCTTCTAAGTGAATTAAACAAATCAAAGGATAAATCTTCATCATGACACCAATTGAAAAAGATAGAAGGCCGGAAAGAAATACTCCGTATGCCTATGAAACAAATCTATTCAAGGAACGTGATCCCTGTGCTTGCACGCGCTATTTACACGCTTCGGGCAAGGACGCTTCTTTACTACTGCCCTCTTTAACGTATTACTGTTATTAGAGCCAATGTATTCGCATGGACTTTAGGATCATCTCCAGTCGACTGCGAATTAGGTTGATCATTTTCTTCGTCTGTAAAAGTCGTTATTTGGCATCAAATCAGGTGATCTCTGCCTATGGATGAAAGCTAGATT
The DNA here is from genome assembly GCA_024741275.1 of Chironex yamaguchii. NCBI lineage: Eukaryota > Metazoa > Cnidaria > Cubozoa > Chirodropida > Chirodropidae > Chironex > Chironex yamaguchii. Next base: position 1,964 of record JANTCA010000288.1, read on the forward strand.
AGTTGTAACTCAACACAGACACAGTTCAAGTAAATATGGAAGAATACAGTGTTAAAGAGAACGGAAAGGCCAACCTAATGAAAGGAATCTTAGAAGGATAACTTAATGACTCGTTTAAACGACTTCAGTCAGTTCTAAAGGTCAAACAATTCAGTTAAGGATTAAATAAGGCTGACAAAGTGTAGTTGAATAAGCGTAACTAGGTTTACTTAAGATATCAGTAGGTTGTAGTCATGATTAGGTTGAAATGATGGAAAGAAGAAAAATAATAAGTAAAGTTACTAGCTTAGGACCCAATTTCATTTACTTTACCTCTATACCAGACAAACATGTCATGTAGCTTGCTTTTTTAAAAAGGAATTACATATCAATTGACTAGTGCTTGGTAGACTGCAACTTTAGATCACATCACTACTGAAACTACATGAAATGCGACCAAATTATCTGTCTACATCATATTTGATATTACTCTAGTTTGTACTAATAAGTACCAAAAATTCTGAGATGCGACTTGCAGAATGTTCTCAGCAATCTTAATGTAACAGGTAACTCTTCCTGTAATTAGTCTACTGTTGTAGGATAGCGCGCCACAAATTGTAAGACACCAGCAGTTATAACTGGTACAAACATATCAATATTTATTACCTATATTGGCTCAACCAGCTGAAGCCTGCGAACATTTTCATGCTTTATCGTTCATTAACTCAAGTCTACATTATCATCATAATGATTTGCAAACACAGCAAAGAAGGTCGACTTTACAATTTGGTTAGAATGCAGACATTTCCGACAAAGAAACGATATTACATTGTCTATCCTTCCCGAAAATTTGACTTACGAGCAACACATTCAGTCTTGGTAATGTTATAGAACAAACTCTTATTTTGCCTCGTCTTTGCTTTTGGACTTATTTCTATTTGGTAAACACGTCAACTAAGAGTAAACAAACAGGCGCCTGCGTTCGAAACGTGAGGCAAAGCTTTGAATTAAAGAATAACGAATACAAAGCTGATAATTGCCATAACAAGGTATTTTTCCCTTACATTAATATCAAAAAGGATGCAAATAATTATTCACTCGTCTGCTTAGCAATTAGATTGGTATGGAAAAGAGCAATTTTGGCTGTCCAAGGAAATGAAAAGTCAGCTAAAAAGGAGAATCAACATAATATTCCATACCTGAAAGGCACTCAGAAGCAATCTATCTGGATTATGTTAAGCAGCTATTTAAGACCTGTTGGAGAAAAAAACTAGAAAGATCACATCTATTTCATCAGTAATTTGTGAAGACGTCATCACTTATCTTTGAAACGAAATTAACGTCGAAGTATCTTATTTTGCCAGCCAAGCATTTTGTTTGTTATAACATTTGTACAAAATAATCGAAGAGAAAGTGAAGAAACGAGGCATTGGAAGAGTGCAAGTGAGATAACCAACTCTTCAGAGCTTTACCATGACATGAGCTGTATGCTTTTTGTGAGTTGCCTTTCGAGGGTCACTTATCCAATCACCAGGCTATTAGAAATGATCTGGTGCAGTTATTTTATGCTTCCTCACTGCGGAAGTCTGTGGTGACAGAGATCGAGATGTCCTAAGAATTGGCATCATAGCTGTGTCGTTTTTGTTGTGTTTCTTTTACCAGTGCTAGAAGCCATATTTGAGGAAGACTGTAAGATATGCTGTTGATGTAATTGCTGTGCTGTAGTGAGTGGATGGTTTCTTTAATTTTTCTCGTTGTTGTGTTGGTCTCCTTGTCTATAATTTTCTTGTTTTCTCAGTTAAAAGTATGATAATGCGTCCAACAGTGGTCAGCTATTTCATAATGTTTGGTGTCACCATTCTGAACAGCTCTCTTGGGTTCTTTTTCTCTTTGGCTCAAGGAATGCTTTGCCTCACCAATGTACGTGGCATAACAGTGCTTACAATCTAGTTTGTGTACAATGTTGTTACTTTGTTCTAGAGGTACTGGATCCTTTGGTTTTGACAACATCTTCATTAGAGTGGACTTTGTGAAGAAGGAGCACTGGATATTGTGTTGTGTGAGAGTCCTTCTGAGCTGTTCGCTTGTGTTCTTCAGATGGGGATGGCATATTCTCTTCAGAATTTCTGATTCTGGTTAAGCAGCACGGTTGGATCTGGATGTTTTATGTAATTAGCTTTCTTTTCACTCAGATAACTGTTAGAAGTACACCAATTGTTGGCTCTGCAGACTCGACCTTCTTAATTGGCTGCCACATCTTGTGATAGTTTTTTGGTTATTTCTTCCAGTTTCAAACCAACTAGTTACTGCCAGACCCATTCCATTGACAAGTATTCTCTCCATTTCTTCAGCTACATTCGCTAGTTTCTTTGCATGGTAAAGCTATCTTACACTTCATATTGTAATTTTTAAATTCTTTCTTTTTCTATGAGGATTTCACATGATGACGTCCTTGGCAGCTTCATTTGTGCCACTACAGAACGTGACTACATCGGCTTGTCGAGACGTAGAATTGTTTACCTTGTTCGGTTATAACTTGAGCACATTGTAAGTAACATGTTACTCAGTTCACTTCACTTGAAAAATGGGGCCTTCATTTTTGAACTTGTCTCGTTGATTGACTCGAACTAATTATAATATACCTCATCAAAAATGAAATCGACTGTATGCAATTCGAGATAAAACGTGTTGGTAAACAAATCATCAACTATAACAACATCCTATTATAGCAAACAAAAGGTTCATGGAAACAGAATATCAATGTCTTGGTATTTAATCTTATGTTATTCCTGTCACATTCTAATATAATGTGATTGGATGCCGGTTTTTCAACAAAGTCTTCAGACAACAAATTTCTATCTTCAGCAAGTCCAAGTGCCGACAATAGATTTTTTTTTTTACATTTGGTTGCCGCCGGGGTGTCATTAGCAATTTTGAAGGGCAGCTCCCCCTATGACCCCCCACAACACCATCCCTAACAGGAGTAAACGAGCGGCGTTTGATGACTAAGGATCTTTTGACATTTTCTAAAAATTTAAGGTCATTGAGAAGGTCGTTGAATATCATACAATGTATTGATTCTTTCTCCCTTTAGATTCGTCGTTTGATTGATTCAGTAAGAACATTACTTGCAAACATTACTTGCTCATTACTTAATACTTAGACTACAAGACTTAAAAAAACATCATTTGTACAACAAAATGGTTACATGTACTTAGTTGTAGTTTTAAGAATTGTGTAGCTGTGTTCGAAGAAACAAATAAGTAAAAGTAATTAACTGAAACATTTATGTACATAGAAACTTGTTTCTATAGATCCAAAAAAATGTTTCAATTTTTATCTGTCATTTTAGATAAAAAAAAACCCTAACAATGTAGGAGAAAATTAGCATTTTATAAAGTTTTTCAAGTGATCTGGATGTCCTTCCTGATAGGTCAATAAAGAAATGGTATTGAACATATTATAATAAGAGTTATTTTGGACCAAGGATGCAACATGTTCAGCTTCTTATTTCTGCTGGCTATGTACCGTATTATAAGACACGCTGTAGGGAATGGTGAGGTTGCAATAAGATGGCAATTAACGTCGAAGTTGGATGATTTAGATAACGTTCCTTAATATCTTTAACGAGACAGGACTACAGCAAAAGGCAGCATCCAGTCTGAGATGTTTGCCACGTACGCCGACAAGTTGTCGAATATTTTCTAAACGGCCCGCCGCCTTCACCATGATTTCGTTTATTTTTGCGCTGCTGTAACAAACTGCTATTTTTGCAAAAATGTGCATATGGGAAAACAGACCTTTATTTACTTACTTGCGCGGACAGAGTCACATTTAACTTTGCGTACCCAGTTTCAAAAAGCACTCGGCTGCGTGGACAAGATATTGCGGGCGCGCAACAAAGATTCCAATCTGGGACAACATCAGTGAGTGACATGGCTGGATTAATTGGATTGAGTTGGATTAATACTGTAAAGACAAAAGTAATGCAAATTAACGCCAAACAGAAAGAAAAAATTTACATTGGAAAACGATGACATTTGAGGATTTAGACGACTACATTTGTATTGGAGCGACAATTTTCAAACAAGGGCAGGTATTCAAATGTTATGAAACAAAATTAGCAAGAACTGCATTCACGAGATTCCGACTTGTATGGGACTGCAACAACATCAGATGAACATGAAACTGAAGCTGTACAAAACATTAGTCATGTAAGTGTTACTTTACTATACGGCTGTGAGACGTGGAAGATTAACATTCGAGACAACAAAATGACTCCACGTTCCAGAAGTCTCTGCGAAGAATATTGAACATCAGATGGCAAGAGAGAGTCACTACAATAGACCTCCACACAAGGGACCAAGAAAATGATTGTCGAGGTCAAGGATAAAGTTAAAAGTTAATAGGACACGTTCTCAGACAAGATTGGACAGCTATGTTGAGTTAACGAGAAAATCACAAGGAAGGCGAAAAGGGCAGACCAACGACAACATGGAAACGCACGGAAGAACAGGAAAGAATCAGCGCCGGCTGGCAAACTTGGACGAAGGTCGGGGTGAGGACTGTCAACAGGGACAAGTGGAGAAGATCTGAAAGAATCTATTAATATAGCCACTAACATGATTCTCTGCTCCTGTGTTTTCTTTATCGTAATCATTTGTTTTGCTTTCCAAATATCACATGATGTCTCGTATTGCTCGCATTCTTTCTGTACACAACCATCTTTTCTTGTACTCCTGATTTTCCTGTGCAAAAGGGAGCTAAAGTGACTAGTTTTATAAATCTTTGTGATTCACTTGTATTGATGTGGCGTAGTTCATAAGATCCACAACTGTGTGGTAGTTGAATCATTATATCGAATATTTCACTTCTGAGAAAAAAGGCCGTGTCTGTAGCTTAGGAGTCAGAGAATTTTCGCAGAATAAAATGAGTACCACATACAATGGATTTGCTATTTAGAACTTCACTGTCACAGTAACACTTAATATCCCAGGGAATAACGAAGAACAATGAGAATTTGATACATATATGATATATATGATACCACAATAGTTGCATTGAAAGGGAGCCGACTGGGTTCGAACCAGTACCCTGTGCCGTGATTGCACTGAGGTTTGAGAGTTGGCTTTTGAATCTGAGGATTGCAAGTTCGAATCTTGGGAAACTAAGCAAAGGTTGTTTAACTATAAAGTCTTGCCTTTCTAACATTTCGTGTATGGAGCTGATCGAAGTACCAGACAAAAAGACTTGCTGAACTAGACATCACAAGCTAACAAAAATAGGCACTTTAAAAGCTAGCTCTGATCACCAATGAATATAAAGCGAAAACGTAGACTTTTAAGTAATATTCAGATCTTCAATTTGCACCAAAATAAGCAGAAATAACCACCCTTATCCCACAGTTTTGAGGTAAAACTTTATATTTCCTATTCCTAGTTAATTTGTTGCCATCAGAAAATCTTTGAAGTGATTGTTTTTTTACATCAATTCCACGTTAAAAACACGTATAGTGAATAGAAATTAGAGGATACCGAATTAAGGTCGGCACATAAAAAAAACTTTTGAAACAAATGATAAAATTGGAACAAGTGGAAGTTGGTGTAATTTTAATAAGAATTTTATTCATCGCATGACATCTTCGACGTGTAGACTAGTCCGTCTTTTACATTTCTGGCAGCTTGTAGATGAGGCGGTGTCATTTGTAAAAACAAAAGCTATTTAGCCATCCGCTAGTGGCCACAGACGAAATAATGTATTGAATACAAAAAGACAAGCGAAAGGCGACCATTTGAGAACGGCTTAGACTACTTTTAATCAATAGAACAATAGGTAATGGCTCCAAATTGTGACTTACCAATGTGTCTCATCTTCTTTAAATTCACCGCCATCTAACTGCAAAGCTGTAATAACTTGTTTTGATCGATCTGTATAACACTTTCGTTTAGTCTTTCGGATTTTTCTATGGAAAAGGATAAGCGCTTATAAATGTCTTGTTGCTCTTGCTCATTGTGTGTAGATGGTGAAGTTATTTGTTTTGGCTATCTGATTATCAAAAATAATTTTTTTGAATACATTTCTAATAGCAGTTTGTACAAAGTAACTGAAAAGTAATGACTAGGGCAATCAAAATTTTTCATCTAGTTCACTTGTACTTGGATACCGATTTAATGGAGTACTTTTTAATCTTGTTTTCTACTTGTCACACATCCGATTAATCAAACATACGCCAAGTTTATCTTGGAGTAAAAATAGCATATTCTAGAATCATCCCTGATATGTCATTCCTTCCCCTTTTTCAGATATCGAACCATACATATGTTTATGTAAATTCATGGTTTCAAATGATGATCTTTTGCTAACTATAAATTGTTAGTTTACCCTCACATAATTGACTACGTGTCTTCTAGGATCACATTTCCCGTAGTACGTTCTTTGTCAAATAGAAAGTGATGAAATTTGTGCCCGTGAAAACATTACCTACAATAAAGTTAGGATTATCTTTTCAATTCTGTAACACGCGGTTAGTTTTATCTGTTTCCAAGAAATGATTACTTGTCACCTACATTCTACAATATCAAATTTCCGAATATCCGGTTGCAATTGCTGTTAGAGTACGTTTCATACGTTAGTGTTAAAGGTATCAATTTCACTTTTATAAATATCGATAAAACAAGCATGTGTTTTTTTACTGGGACGTAAAGTGAGGTATAGGTATAGGTATATTACTTATACCTATACCTATATAAAAATTTGAAAGTACCGTACTGAAAAGAGGAATATCATCCTGTTAACTATTTGAAGAGGTGGATATTTACCCTTACCTTATTAGAATTTTGGACACAATAAAGGGATCAATGATAGCAGACATCGACCTGTAACCATAAAAGGTCTTTAAGCTCTTTCTAAGTTTATTTTTATACAAAAGTCTCGTAAAGCAATAGAAACTAAGGCATGATTATAACCACCAGGTTTTCACGACTGCAAATCTGATGTCTTTCCTATTGAGTAAAGCATTGCCCTGCAGCTTCCCTTTTTGTATTGAGACAAAACGAAATCGCCAGGAAAAAAAACAGAAATCGAGTTATAAAGTTCAAAGAAATGAAAATTGGATCATAGACGTCTGGTGAATGTAGACCGGGGGGGGCACGTTTAATTTTTACAAGACATTGTGGGGGAAGTCTTAATAATATTGTCATTAAATCTCTCAGTCTAACTTCACAAGAGTAATAAAAAGCAAAATTTGGACTTTAAAGGCTCCATCCTTTGTTCCTTTGACGTAAATTATAATTTATTATCTTTAACTTCGAAAAGGATCTCTCTTCCTTGGAAGTTGATAATTGATAACAACAACTGATACAAATCATATAGATGCGGAAAAGCTTTATAAACTTTGGATGCAGAAAGATATTAAAAACATCCTTTTGGGTTGTTACACTTTCTTTTCAGTTTCCGCATCATGTAAAATCTCCTTTTGTCCTTTCTTACTGACACCTTCTTGTCCACGAGTATCTCTGTTCCACTTATTTCTTTATATCTTGCCTAGAAAATTCCCATACCACGCCTTTGGAAATGTCCTGGTTCCTTGTTCGCCATATTCCTTTAATAAAACTTCCAATATTTCTCGATTTTCTCGAAGGTTTCAATGGCTGTCAAATCAATCTGACATCTCTTGTTTTATCATGTCCACAGAAAGGTAAAACACGTCTGCTATAAAAGCTGTGTTCCTATCCGGTGAGGCCTCATTGCTGCACATCTTATCATGTTGTCTCTTTCGTTTCACGATTCTTTTATCTGGAAAACTTTCTTCCGTTCCTGAATTTTGCGTAATCTTTGCTGTCTTGGATAAAAATTCTTCTATCTTCGAATCTCCTCTCCAATCTTCAATCTTACTTTTCCATGTATCAACAAGTTGAAAAACTTCAGGCTTCTTCAGGTTTCATGTCGGATGACCATATTTTGGACGATATTTTGACCATATTAATAGAGTACCTAAGTGATGACGTCAGAAAAATTTTGATTTTAACACATTTAGAGAGTGAATCATAAAATTAGCCCCAAATGTGAAATTTTACACAAAACCTACTAGAGATATGGCAAATCAATAGTCAGTTCATTCCTTATCAAAGCACTGGATTTCAAGTCTAGTTCAAGATTTCATGACCAAAACCAATAACACGGTGTTTTAGTAAGAAATCTTAAATCTTCCAGTTGCCAAGCCTCAGGCAAATTTCAAAATGGTATTTCGTTTTTAGGATTATTATAGATTGGCTAGTTTTGCTACATGTTTCGTATAATTAGGTTGCCATATACATATACTTTGCTTTCTGACGTTTCATACTCTGAAGAGTGTAAGACGTAAAAAGCTTTTAAGTATGATTTTAGCGCAATGTCGCAAATTTTCAAGGCGATTTTCAAGTTTTGTACCACAATTCATCCTGCATCGTTCGAAACTTTGCTCTTAACTCAATGTTTTCGGCCACACGTTTGTATTGTTCAACTGAATTTCAGAAAATCAAGGATAGTCTGACATAAAATTTCACAAACATTTCTTTACTTTCTCCAACTGACAATTGGCATACATTTCCATTCGTCAAGGCAATGAAAAAGAGCTAGTCGTGATTTCTCAAATTATATATGTCAGTTTGTCAGTTACTATCATTCTGTATTCATCAAATGGTGAAAAAAGCAACCAGACGTGACCAAATCATTAAAGATCATTAATGATTAGAATAAAAGATTGTTTAGTGTTACAGTAATGTAAAAACACTAAATGTAAATAAATCGGTTGATTAGGTATCGCATGAATCTTTCTTGACAAACTGCGTCCAGGTATTGGTATACTACTGTGTTAGAAGCATTAAAATATCGAGTTCCTATATGTGGAAGCTTGGTGGCACTTCAATTCTTCTTCAAACTAGTGACTTACAGCATGGTTCTGGTTACTCTCTTTATTTTCCTAGTAAACTTGCAAGTTAAAAGATGCTGGCTTATTGACGCTGACTTTATTGGACTCTCGAAACTTGGATATGAAATTGCTGAAGTAAAGCACGAGAATCTTATCTGTTCCAGTTTATTTCAAGTGAGAGGTGGTAAGTTTTGTTTTTGTATTCGAAGCTTCAAGCAAACCTTTTTAACATCCTCCTGCTCATGTGCAGTGATGTGCAGTCATGTCCTGGTCCTGGGAACTGGACAAGGAACATGCAGGAGCTGGATTCCCTAATCAAAGCCAAAGGCATACAAATTTTCCATCAAAATGTGAGCGGTCTCTGTAGAAACTATGGACTTGTTGCTGAATTCCTTCAAAGCTTTCCTGGCATGCACATTTGTCGCTCAGTGAAACACATATTGAGGTGAGAAGTAACCAAGAGGATGGGTTTATGATATTCCTGCTTACCCAGCATTGGAGACCATGATATGGTCAGTTGTGTGAGGAAAACAAATCGCCTCCATTTCAAACCGTGGCAAGTCATTCAACATGATTATAAAAGCTATCAACCCAAAGCTATGAACAAAATCTCCAGGCAGTTCATTGGTTGTATTTTTACAGTTGTAGTCATGTAGGTATGAGTATTTTGACTAATATCTTTGATTGCCATGCTCCAAAAATCTGCAAAAATATCAGAGGGCAGCGTGCTTCCTGGCTAAGCAGTGATGTCAAGGAACTTATGAATGATAGTCATAAGCTGCTTCCAAAATCGAGAAGGACGAAGGATGAACTTGACATCTCAAAATATAAACGGAAACAGGATGGGGTCAATATTGCCATAAAAAAGCCAGGTCTTCCCACCATAAAGACATTCTGAAAGAAAATTATGGAAATCCAAATAACTTTTGGAAATCTTTTGGAACTAATAAGCAATCAAAATTTCAACCAATGTCAAAGTCAGAAGTTGAGAGAGAGCTTACATCAATCAAGCACACTAAATCAACTGACATCGACAATGTGCCATCAGGCTGTTCTCGTATCTGGTCCTCTACTTTGTTTAAACTCTCACTTGAGACGGGAATGTCTCCAACTGACATGGAAATTGCAAAAATAGTTCCTGTGCGTAAATCAGGCTCTCTGTCAAGTTTTTGATAACTATCGAAATCTCAGTTCTACCCGTATTATCAAAAGTGATCAAAAACGTGATACAGCGTCAGCTTACTGAGTTTCTTGACAAATATTATTGACTTTCAAAGTTCCCTTTTCGGATTTAGGTCGAAACTATCTATGGAGTTAGCAGCAACCCTGTTGTTAGATTATATTTGGTTTACTGTCGATCAAGGCAACCAAGTAAGTGCAACGTTTATAGATCTAAACAAAGCCTTTGATATCATAAGCCATTCAAACCTACTCCAAAATATCCCTTAGTATGGAATCAAAGAGGGTGAACTTTCGTGGTTCACAGATTACCTTCTGTACCGTCCAGCAGCTGCAAGTTATGGCAAATCCTCATCAAAGACTGTGGTCATCCAAACAGGAGTCCTCGAAGCTCCATCTTGTGTCCATTGCTGTTTATTCTATTCTTCAATGATGTCACTGACGTAATTGAGAGCGGCAGGATAGTTAAATATGCTGATGATACGGTGATCTACATTGCTGATAAAGATTTGAAAGTCATCAAACCAAGCTCTCAGAAGATATGGAGTCTATCGCTGATTGGTTTGATGAAAATGGATTGATGATTAATTTCAAAGAAGGCAAGACGAAATCTCTTCTTTAGGGAACTTTGCAAAGAATTTCAAAATAGAGTGAGATATTTGATGTAATGTACCGAGGCTCTAAAATACTAAACGCCAAACAATGCAAATATCTTGGTATTGCAATACATAGTACCCTAAATCTGAACACTCACTTTGAGAAATGCTTCAAACGAGAATCGT